>LOEQ01003865.1:75322-94492 GCA_001685075.1 Bramus lutescens
CTCCCTCCCTCGCTCCCTCCCTCCCCATGTGGTCCAGTTGTGAGTCTCTGTGTTAATTTCCTATATATTCCAAGAAAAAGCTATTCTGATGTGAGTTGAGTGAAGTAGTGATCTATGGGAATAGCAGTCTCAGGAGTCATTTTATTGCTGTGTTCTTTCAGCAGAATGATAGGATTAGGTTTTTTGTAGGCCCATACACTACCTAGTCTCAGGTTCTTGGCCCCATTAGCAGTGTCAGGTATAGGTTCCATCTCACGTAGTAAGCCTTAAATCCAATCAAAAGTAGCTGGTTACTCATGCCACCACGTTGCTAGACACTAGTATATTTTGTAGGCAGGTCACTGTGGTAGGTCACAGACAAAATGACTTTTCATTGAATTAGCTTTCCCCAAAGTGATTGTTGGCAAATTAATCTGGAACTCTGAATTCAATGCTTTGATCTTGGTGCTCAGTCTTCTGTACTTCTCTCTTCTCAACCTTCTGTTATTCTGTCTGCTGTAATCCACAGGGTCTGCATCTGTGGATTCAACAATTTTATGATTGAACATAAAGATCATTTGATGCTTATAAGAGCAAAGATTTAATTGATGTACAAATTCTATCTTATATAAAACACTTGAACATCTGTGAATTTGGGCAACCACAGGGATTCCTAGTACCAAGTTCATACAGATACTGAGATGCTGTATTTCTCCACCCTTTGCCTTTGTCTGAGTTCTGTTACATGTGGCTGCCTGTTATTGAGCAAGACCCTCTCTGAAGCAGCTCAGATTTACATGGTTGAAACCTCACTGCTGACAATTCTGTCCTGTACAAATGGAGCCATATGAAGCTCCTAGTCCCAATACTTGCTCCCCACGCTCCTCCCACAGCTCCCTGGTAAAATTCACATATCAAAAGAGCCAAAAGCCTGTGCTGCTCTACTTACAAGACCCAATTTTAGTTTTTTCTTTGTCTCTCATAACAGTGCTAGAGTTAAAAGAAATCTTGGAGACTCCTACGAAGGCATATTGTAATTCATTTTCTTTGTTGAGAAGAATTTTTCTGACTTTCAGTAGGGTTATTAGTCACTGTTAGAGTGTGGTGACAGAACACCAGGATCAAGACAATTTGTAGAAAAAAGAATTGATTTGAACTTACAGTTTCATTTATATAAAAGGAGTTGGGAAGGAAAGTAGACAATTTTAGTGTACATTTGATCCATTTGGGTTCGCAATATTTCCTTCACTTGTTCGGACAAATACTTATTCTTAAGCGGTTTTTATTTCTACAAAGTAATACATCTTTATAAAACATAGTACATTGTACCAAACTCAATTTTGCATATTATGTCAGAGTTACAAACTTTCACATTTTTATTGATGGAATTTATTATCACCATTTCTCCAATTCAACATGGTGAAGTCATTATCTTTTCTACCTTGTATCTTATGGTCTACCCTTTCTTTTGGGTCCTCACTCTTAGTGACTTTTATGCCAAGTAAAGAAAGCAATGAGACATTACTGTTATGACCTAGGACACTTTAAGATAATCATCCACTATAAGATAATGTAAATTCCATGTACTTGGCGACCAACAGAGCTGAATTAATTTGTAAATATAGTAGAACAATCAATGAAAACTTGTTTTGTAAAAGCGCTGCCTATAAAAGCAAAATCTCTCAGATGAAAGTGACAGAGCAGTTGTTGATTGGCAACATTTATAATGCTCGGTCATCTGAAAATGACTATGCAAAGTGTAACAGGAACACGCCCAGTTTTCTGCCCATTTTCATTTATATTGTGGCAGAGTGGAGCAAGCTCATAAGAACAGCAATTGAGCTGGAGCACAGTGCTTAGCTTGGTGCTCTGTGCCAGAGAGTAGGGGGGCAGTAAGGGAAAGGGGAATAAAAAGGAAGAGAAAGGAAAGGAAAGGAAGGGGAGGGAGGGAGGGGAAGGGCAGAGAGTGGACAGGAGAGGAGGGGAGGGGCTATAGGAATTTTCCTTTGCTCTCTGTCCCTAGAATCTGCTCAAAGGCTTTACTCTTTCTGTTTTGTTGTTGTTGTTGTTGTTGTTGTTGTTGTTGTTGTTGTATTTCAAGACAGGGTTTCTCTGTGTGTAGCCCTGGCTGTCTTAGAACTTGTTCTGTAGACCACACTGAGATTCACCTGTCTCTGTCCTCGAGTGCTGGGATGACAGCTGTTCTTGTTCTTAAATCTCACCTCTGGCATGACGAAAGAAAACACACATAACAAAAGCATCCCACCCAGCAGCAAAGCCTTCAAAAACTCTCCACATGAATAATCAAACCATTAAATACTTTTGGTTTTTAGAATTATACATTGGCCATTTCCATTTGAATATAGTTTTTTAGATAATGATTTTTATTAATTTTGAAAGGGTTTGTGGCACTAGAACAAAATTTGTTTTAGCTGATTCTTCACCCTCCCTGGTCTGTGCTCCCCCCTTCCCTGCCTGTCTGCTCTGTTACCTCCCCGCCTGGAGTCTCTGTCCTTGCTTTAAACACGCACATAGCGATCTTGGTCTTATAGTAATTAGCTAATTTGTGTTCATTACAAATTCAGAACTTTAAATTTACAATGCTCCTTTCAAAAACTCCGATGCGTAAAGAAGTGGTTGATCTAGTGGGGTGGTGAAGAACTTCTTGCTGAATGAGAGATTCCAAATGCAGAAACACATGGTGAGGGAACATTTTCTCCAGCCAGAGTAGGCTTCAATATTCTTACCAGTACAGATGTTTACTTTAGTTTTCTCTTTCATGAATGACTCTGTCTACACTTTAGTTAAGGTACAAGGATAACCACCAAGTGCTGTAAGATTCAGCAACAGTTTTCCTGCATTCCTGGAACTCCTGGCTTTAGTGATAAAGACAGGACAAGAGTAGCGGTCCATACCTTTAAAATCGGTGCTCCGGAGGCAAAGCCAGGAAGATCTATGACTTCCAGTTCAATCTTGTCTATATAGTGAGTTCCAAACCAGCCAACACTAGAGAGTGAGACCTTGTCTCAAAAATAACAATAATAGCAATAATAATAATAATTCAATAATAATGGCAGCCTCTAGATAATGAAACTGATCTAGCTATGAGGGCACTGTGTTCATGTGTGATCCCTGATCCCCATCTTAGGGTGGTATTTAGGGGTGTCACTTTGGAGCAAGAGATGGAACAAATACAATCAGGAAGACAATGAAGGTATCACAGTTATCGCTGTTGTTTCTGTGATATGAAAGCTAATGAGGGCTTATCATCAGTGGTTCTCAACCTTCTTAATGCCGCTGAAACCCTTTAATATGGTTCCTCATATTGCAGTGACCCCCAATCCTAAAAGTATTTTGTTGCTACTTCATAACTGTAATTTTGATACTGTTATGAATCCTAATGTTAATATCTGATATGCAGGATATCTGATATTTTATACCCAAAGTTTTCAAGCTACAAGTTGAGGACATCTACCTTAGGTGAAATCATGTTGTTTTATTTTGACAATACACAGGTGTAATGCAATGTGATGGCCTAAATGTAAGCATCGGCCATGTAGGGGCACTTCTGTTGCAGGCCATGGTTTGCATTTTTTCCTCCTGGTTTTGCTTTCTTCCCTGTTTATGCTAAGTGACGGTGACAACCGTGAAGAGCTGGCACTATAGGGCATTAATCCTGTGGTAGAGAAAATCTGGTCACCGATGAGTAATTTCCCAGTTCATCATTTGGGTACTTGTCATGTGCGTAACCGTCTCTGCAGAAGAATGCTAACACAAAGTTTGGTTACAGAAAGAATGAAGTTCGACTGATATCTTCAAGTTGAACTAGAAACCTTACACTTTATACACACTTTATCAGCTACACTAATGAGCAAATGCTGACAAGTATAAAACTGTGTATTGAAACAAAAAGCATTTGTACTCGCTCACCGTTTGGGCCTAATTCTTAGTTTTCTAGACAATGGAAGTAGGATGGGGTGATTTTGGTTTGTGTTGTTTCTTTTTGTTTCTATAAAAAAAAGGACTCATGGATGTACACACACATGCTATGATTTAGTCTGTGATGAAAGTTTGTATTGAATCCCACATCAAAGAACAATTTAAATCACAGCACAAATAAAACAGAGTTGCATGACTAAAAATACCAAGTTTGAAAAATCACAGGAAAGACACATAGCTTCGTGACAGGCATAAAAACAAACAGATTCGTCGTAGAATTGCTTCACCCTCTATAACAAACCAGGAAGTTCCAGGAGATGCCATCTGTGTGAAGGAGAACCTCGTAGGTCTGTAGCATCTTCAGTTACCCGAAAGCCCTGAAAAGCAGAAAAGCAAACTGCTATGAGCCCCGCCCGAGTTCTTGATCCTTAGCCTTGGCCCAACAGGGTCAGTCCCTGTTCAAGCTCAAAAACTGGAGAAACAGGAGTGTGGTATCTGAGGGAAGGAATGCAGATGTTTTGTCAAAAACATGAAACAAACCTGTGCATTCTCAATCTCTTTCCTCAGCCTTCAGGCTCTGGTATTGGTGGACCATTCCCTTAGTCTCCTGCTTCATTCAAGTGCTAACCTCTCCTAGGAACACCACTAGCAGCCAGCTACGCATCCCTTCCTCTAGACAACTCTGCATCTGTAATGAACTATATACACTTTTTTACAATCAAGAATACAAACATGTGTCCACTTTCAGCATAATTTACTTAACATGAAATATAAGTCTAGTTAGTACAGGAATATGAATTACAATAAAATATAATTTAACTCATGATAACTTAAAGGATTGTGCTCCCTTTCTCATCTTCAAAGCTAATATTCTGGCATATCTAGCTTCCTAGGGAAAATAATGTTCTAGTTTATGGCTCACAAAATCGCCTAAAACACCTTGGACTGGAATTTACACAGATTTAATATGGATAGAAATGTCCTTAGGTAAACTGTGATCATGGCCTTGAATCAGTTTAATGGGAGGTGACAAACTCTTGTGGGAAAAAAAAGGATGAACACAATTGAAAAATGCAATATTTATAAAATTTAGTGTTTTACTATGGAATTATTGAGAAGATATCCTCTAATATTATTAAATATTTAAAGTCATGACTGCTACTTATCTCAAATAAAATTTCATATTAAAACAGCAGTGTTCCTTAATAAGAAAATAAGAGGGAGAAAAAAGCAGGATTCATAAGTGGCTCTTACGTGAACATTTGAGTTAACATTTTATATTAGATATTTCCTAAGAAACATATGACATCTGAACTTTAAGAAACAAGCTGCTATCAAACGTTGTTATTTAGCTAAAACCAGACATCCATCATTGCTTAAGCTCGGTGACAGCACTTAGCTTGAAAGTCTATACAAAGAAAGTAATGTCACTGCGTAGCAAGCAGACAGCTAGGACAGAGGAGGTGGCTGTCAGAGACATCGCCTCCCTAATGATGGTTTGACAACATTGCTCTCAGGGCTGATGCTTCCTGCTTTTCAATCTTAAGAAATAATTTTACCTAAAACTTGACCTTTGAGTTTACAATACCAATCTAAGCCGTTTGATATGCCTGCATTTATTTTCATTTGAATCTAGGGTTTAATTTCTTCTATAAATTCCTTCAAGAACTCATTTGTCATTCAGTAGCATGTTGTTTAATCTCCCATGATTCTGTGCATTCTCTGAGGTTTCTTTTACTGTTGATTTGTATTCTTTCCCATTGTGATCAGATCTGATAAATAGAATTATTTCCATTTCCTTGTGCTGTTAAAACTTGCTTTATATTGTAATAGAAGACCTAATTTAGAGGAAGTTCCTGGCCTGTTGAGGAGAATGTATATTTGTGGTTTTTGGATAGTATAGTCCTTAGATGCCTGTTAAGCACATTCGATATATGATGTCATTTATTTTGCATACTTCTCTATTTTTGGTTGGGAAGAACTATCAGCAGCAGACAGTGAGGGATTGCAGTCACCCACTTCCATTATGTTAGGGCTAATCTGTTATTTCTACATATAATAGCATGTATTTTATGAATCTGGGTGCACCTGTGCTCAGAATTCCTGTTTCCAACTGCAGTATCCACTTGCTGAACTGCTCAGTGTGAAGTGTCTTCTTGTCTTTCGTCACCTATTTCGGCTTGAAGTTTAGCTTGTCAGATGTTAGAACAATGGCACCTGCTTGTTTCCTTGCCCACTTCCCTGAAACACTCAGTTGCAGTCTTTCACTGTAAGGTAGGATCTGTCTTTTGCATGCATCTTTTGCATCTTGTCGACATGCATTTCTTGGAGGCAAGAAATAGATGGTTCCTGCTTTTCAATCCCATATATTCATCTATTATTGTGGGATTGGTAAATTTTGGAGGAGTTAGGTTTTCTTTGATTTTCTTATTTCTTAAGTTACTGCGTTGGAGTTTATACATCTTGGGTAATTTTGTTTCTCGAGATATATTTTTTAACGGCTGTATTCTTTCAGTTGAAGTGTTTGCAATTTTATATGGCATTTTCACGTGGAAGATTGAGGTGCATAATTCAGAAACTATTTCCTCAGTCCAGGAGCTCAGGGTGATTAGTGCAGACCCTATACTATTTTCTGAGTATAATCCTAATTGTGAGAACTACCATAGCTACTTATTACTATACAAATGCTGTGCTAATTAGTTAAAATCATGGCCCTTCTGACTTAAAAAATCTGTTTGAAGATAAACAACCATAAATATTATGAAATATATTGGAGTTTTAGTTAATAAGATTATGGTTGGGAAGGAAGTATGTGAGGATAGAAATAAATACTAGATCAAAAGTAATAAAACTAAGGTAGGTAAAGTAGCTAAGGGGAGAAAGTTACCATATCATTAGGAAACACAAATCTTACAGATAGTAAAACACTGTGAAGATTACAATTAAAAGATAAAAAAGAAAGGGATAAAAGTGAGAGGAAGAAGGAAAAATATAGGAATAAGAGCAGATTATTTGAGATAAGGGTGAAAGGTGTAAGAAAGAGTTCCTTGGGGCTGGAGAAATGGCTCAGAGGTTAAGAGCTATTATTGCCTGCTCTTCCAAAGGTCCTGAGTTCAGTTCCCAGCAACCACATGGTGCCTCACGACCATTTGTATTGGGGTCTGGTGCCCTCTAGACCGGACGTCCGTATGTGTGTTTGTCTCATAACATATCATAATAAATAAATAAATATTTAAAAAAGAGTTTCTTGTAGTAGATTGAGTATAGAAACAGATACAGCAACCCTAAGATCTAACTGAGAAATACACAGAGAAACATAAAACCACTATGAGACATTCATATGGGAGGACCTGCTGGCACAGCTGCCCTGAGTTGAAAGGGGGTAGGTCTTAGATCCCACTGCTTCTACCAGGCTTCAGATATGATGGTGGTGGTGGGAAGGGCCATTGAGCTCTGCAGCCTCGATGTTCTGTGCTGTTCTGGCATTTGGGGAGGAAAGGTTGTAAGTCCTTTTCCTGTAGTTCACCAAAAACATGTCACACAACTGTGGTCGATTCAAGGTGAGAATATACAAAGAACAGCACTTCCCTTACAGCTATTACCGCTGTTCCCTAGAAAGCTTAATGCAGTTAAGAGGTGCCAATTTGAGGGGATCTTTAGCTGGCTTCTCATTCTTAGCTCCCCCACCTGCCTTCCTGCAGAAACCACGCCTGACTTGATGCCATTCATCTACCATCCTGTCTCTTGGAGGATAAAAATGTATTATCTTGACTGTTTTCTTTCACTAAGTTTCAGTGGTGATACTTCTCATCTGCCATTGTACCCAGAAGTCCTAGATTTAGTAAAGGAGCAAGAACATTTTTCTATTCCTGACGTTGGAATGAGTGTGTATACTATTCTTTTCTCAGAAACACACCAATATAGTGATCCTTTAAAGGTTAATATTGTTTGTTAAGAGGACTTAGAACCCCTAGGAGACAAGCCTTTAGCCATCCTTGTGGAAGCATATCTAGATTAGATTAGCCTTAGAGTATGCCTGTATATTGGTTATGTCTCATTTGCTCTGATAAAACTCCACAATCAAAACAACTTATAAAAGAGTTTATTTGGGCTTACCTTTCCAGAGAGATAATAGTCCATGAGGTGGAGTGAAGGCCTGGTTACAGGAGCAGGGAGCTGAGGGCTTTCAACTTCAAATCACAAGCAGCACGCACAAAGCAAATTATAAATGGCACAAATCTTTTAATTCTGAAAACCGCCTCCTTCAAGGCCATTCCCCCTAAGCCTACCAAACATCATTAAATGGGAAAGCAAACCTCAAATGCCTGAAACTATACAGTCATTCCTCATTCAAACCATTACAGCCTTTGGGGGGTTATCATTAAATGAAGTGGGAAAATTTGCATTAACTTTGAGTGGCTGATGTTTTACGGATAACTTCATCATTAACCCACACCTTTTATGAGATCCAATGTTAGTACATTTTTCTTTAAATTTTTCTAAAAGAATCTTTGTTATAATTTCTGATTGCTCCAGTATTTACCCAGTTGGGAAGAGTCTGCAAATTTTGCCTTCTAAATCACTTTTAGTTTTAGGAAACAATTTCCATGTATCACGTTCCATAGTTGTACAAGCAGTAGGGAGAAAATAGTTCAGGAGGGAGAGGAGAGAGGCTTTTCATGCTTTTCGACTAAAGAGCCAGCTTTTACTTTTCAATTTTTTTTTCAAAAACAAAATGATCTGCATTGAGTTTTGTCTTGAGAATAATGACTTTATTTTTTACATAACAATAGTGTAGTGGATCTTCATTATTTTTTAAAATTCAAGCAATATAGCAAAGCTCTGAGGAAAGAAAACCAAGTGAATTAAAGTGACCCACCCAGAAAGAACTACAGATTCATCTGCATGGAGATTATGACAGACGGACAAATGTGTAGTTATTTTGTGGCTTCAGGCATGCAAATAGGTACTCAATTAAGATATAAGACAATGAATTATAGCGTATGATTTTTTCCCCAGAGCCATCTGTCGGATTTGAATCCTGGCTCACCCACTTGCTGTCTGAAAAGGTGTCCTAGTTTTCTCATCTGAAAAATAGAGATAATAGTGTTCTCCATCATCCAAGGTGTTTTGCTAGTACATCTGTGTGTGTCCTCAGAAGCCAGAAGAGAGTGTCAGATCCCTTGGAGCTGGAGTTAGTTACAGGTGCCTGCCATGGCACTAGGGATTAAAACTGGGTCTTCTGGAGTAGCCATGCACTCTCCTAGCCACTGTCCAAGAGCAGTTTTAAGTGGGCTTTGTGGATATTTTTACTCTGTGTGCACAGTGATGAAACAGACGGTGATTCCTCTCTGAATTTTATGGCAGGGCCTTCCTTCATGTTCACACACCTACTTTACTGGTTATTACTTTTGCACCACCAGTGATCAGCTGTGTGGTGAACATGACCAAGAAAGCCCCAACGGCTGGCACAGCCCCCCAAGACCTTTTTATTGTCTGCAGACCTTACGTTGAGTACCAATACCCCCAAACCACCTCTTCAAAATGAAATCTGTACACCAAGCGATGTTGACACTGCCTTTAATCTCATCGCTCAGGAGGCAGAGACAGGCAGACCTCTGTTAGTTCGAGGACAGCCTGGTCTAAAGAGGGAGTTCCAGGACAGCCTAAAAAGAAAGGAATCTGTATCTGCAACCCTCTGACTGCTTAGTCATCTTTCTGTATAGTTGTTTATGTCGGGGATGGGTCTTTCTTTATTCATTTGTTTCCTTGTGTTTCTTTCTTTAAACACCGCTCTTAGAGGTTTACACATGTGACTGAGCTTTTTTCTAGTTTCATGGCTGTTCTTAAATTCTATGATAGAAGTTCTATGTTCTATATGATTGGACTGTGTTCTGCCCACGTCATCCATGAGTAGTACCCTTGGATCACTTGGGCTGGGAAGAAGGACCAGCAAGTCAAAGCCTGAAAAACGCAGAGAGGAGGAAGAGAATTCTGTCTGGGAGGTTGTCCTCTGACCTGCATATGTGCTATGGCAATAAGAACCTATGCTGCACACACAATAATGAGGAAAGTAAAATAACATCAATAATTTTTTTAATTAAGTTATGTTTAGGTTTTCTCTTCTTTCCTTTTTTAAAGTACCGTAGGAGAAGCTTGTACCAGTTGAATGAATGGATGACATGTATGCCCTGGGAGTGCTGAAGCAAGCATGGGCATCCTCTATATGGTAGTTTTGTTGAACTTGTCCATATTGAGTTTCATGGTCTGAGTTGATGAGGACGACTGACCAGGTCTCTTTCTCAAGAGGGCACAAGACCCCATTACAGATTGTTATGCACCACTGTGTGGTTGCTGGGAACTGAACTCAGGACCTTTGGAAGAGCAGGCAGTGCTCTTAAATGCTGAACTTTCTCTCCAACCCATCTCTCCAGCTTGTATCAGTAAGGACACAAAAAACAAAAGCAAACAAAAAAACCAACCAGCCAAACAAACAATAAAAAAGCTTTTTAATTAGTATTGTGGGATAAAAAATTTATTTTGGAATTGTTTGGAAATCTGGGAAGTGAGTCTTTGAGATAATTAAGAGGGTTAGAGATAGAGTTATGTCTTCTCATTCTGAGAACCCAAGTTTGCCTAGCCACAAAAGTTATACCATGAAGAAGAAGAAAGCTGTGGATTTGTCTGTCAAAAACTTCTGTGAGGGCTGTCCCTGGGGTAAAGAGCAGTGGTTGATCTTGCAAAGAATCCAGATTTTATTCCCAGCACCCACATGGAAGTCATCTGTAATTTTAGTCCCAGGGGAGCTGAAGCCCTCTTCTTCTGACCTTTGAAGGAACCAGATGCACATACATGCGAATAGACAAGATATTCATACATATAACATAAATAAACCTTAAAAAGTTATAGAGAAAAAAGATATTTTCTTTGAATAATAACAGAATCTTTAAATTCATAGCTAAACTTTTATACATAGATGTGAGGCCACAGTTGACCAAGTATACCACTATTCTGGAAAAAAGCTATCTGTGGAGAAGAATAACATTACAGCCTCTACCAGACATATCCTTCTGTCTGTCTCAGACTGCTCATGCAAAAAAATTCCATGGAAATATGGACTCTATGTTTTGTCCACTTTCCACGCATCATGTCAGTTTTTCTCTTGGCCAACTCTGTTCTGGAAGCAATCAGGAAGGGAATTATAGAAGGATGTTTTCCATTTCGTTTTAGTAGAGAGCAAATCATCAGAGAAAAATGTCTTTTAGATGGCATTAATATTAGCCTTATGAAATGGGTCTCATAATAAGGTGAGAAGAAGGTATTTTGAAAGATTAATTTTGCAAAAGAAAAAGAAAAGACTTTGCTTATTTAGATAATACATATAGATTCTAGAGATGAACTACATAGATTCACATAGACTCCAAGGATGAATCATATTTTTAAAAGATTTATTTATTATGTATACAGGGCTCTGCCTGCACGCCAGAAGAGAGCACTAGATCTCATCACAGATGCCTGTGAGCCACCATGTGGTTGCGCAAACCAAACTCAGAACCTCTGGAAGAGCAGCCAGTGCTCCCAGCCTCTGAACCTTCTCTGCAGCCCAAGGCATCTTTTTTTTTTAACCATAGAGATGAAGACTCCTAATGCTACAGTCACATGGGAGTAGCTGCTGTCCTTAATGTACTTTAACCAAAGGGATGCTTGCTGCATATTCCTATTCCTCAAATGTTACTCTTGAAGAGTGAAGAATGACAAATCAGCATTCTCATGTATTCGCAGCTTCTTCAAAATGATGATATTTTAAACATACTTCTAACAATCTGATGTTATGAATCTCAAAGAGCTGCATTTCAGGAATTTGAAAATTTGGGTTTTTTTTACTATATGTAATGATTCTAAATTGCATCATTTTTTATGATAAACAGTTTTATTTTTAGATTAAAATTATTTAAATTAAAATAAGTGGTAATATGTTATTTTTAATATCAGAAAAAGGAAATTACAGATTCATTATATACACTATTATATAAGCACAAATATGTAATAAACATATAAACATACTTATATAGTACAAAATCTACAGGATTCCATGTGGTCTTTTATTGTTACTCAGTGCTCAATAAACATTTCTTTTTAAAAAATATTTATTAATTTTATTTACACATATAAATGTTTTATCTATATGTATATATATACATATGTGTGTGTGTGTGTGTGTGTATACCACATGTGAGCCTGATGCCCACTGAGATCCAAAGATATTTGGTTTCTTAGAACATCTTATCCATTGCCCATTTAGAAGTCTATATATATAAGCTTTGTATCTCAATATTTAACTTTATGAGCAATTGTACATACTACTGTATCTTCAGTTTTTTCTGGGCATATATCCTTTGTTGGTATAAAAAACACCAAGGATCTTGCAAAGTTTTATCTTACAATCTTATTTAGATCTATGCTTAGTCTTGAGTTTTTTATGATTCCCAGGGATTTTCTCTATGAATTAATCATGCCACCTACAAATAGCTACAGTTTCACACCTTCTTTTCTGATCATATCCTTTTTGTTTCTCTTCCTTCGCTGTGAGCTGTGATAAAACAGTGCTGAACAGAACAGTAAACACCTTTGTCCTTACCTTGCTCCCGCTCTTGGGAGAAAAGTCTCTTTCTCCATTGAATGCAGTCAGCTACACAGCTCCAATTCTACCAAAGTGAGGGGAGTTTCTTTCATTCCTCTTTTCATATTGTTTAATCATAAATGGATATTTGATTTTGAAAACTGATTTTTTTTTTCTGCATCAGTTAGGATGGGTTTCTATAGGCGTGATGAAACACCGTGACCAAAAGCCAAGCTGGAGAGGAAAAGATTGGTTTGACTTACACTTTAACATTTTACTGCATCACTGAAGGACAGTAGGACAGGAACTCAAGGAGGGCTGGAACCTGGAGGCAGGAGCAGATGCAGAGGCTGTGGAAGGATGCTGCTTTGGCTTACTCCCTGTGGCCTTCTCAACCTACTTTCTTAGAAAACACATGACCATGCCCAGTGCTGGCACCAGCCACAGAGGGCTGAGCACCACCCGCAAATCAATGACTAATAGGGAAATTACCTACAGACCTGCCAACAGTCCATTCTTACGGAGGCATTTTCTCAACAAATGCTTCCTCTTCTCGGATGACTTTAGCTAGTGTCAAGTTGACACAACACTAGCCAGCACAATCATGAAATTTTTCTTTCTTAACTGTGGTGGGTCACATTTATATGTTTTTGAATTATAAACCAGCCTAACATTTCTGTAGGAAACTTTACTTGGTCATAATATGCAATTATTTTATTGATCACTGAATTCTACTTGTTAAGATTTGCTCAAGACATTTGCATTGGTATCTATGAGTGATATCAATCTCTAAGATTTTCTAATACTATCAATATAGCTTTGGTATTAAAGCAAAATCAAGCCTTTGAAACAAAGTGTTCTTTACTCTTTTAGTTCCTGCAAGAAAGTGGATTTTTTATTAGTTCAATTGTAAGCTGGTACATTTCTCCAGTGAAACTATCTAGGCCTTAGGGTATTCTGCCTCTGGCGTTTTTCAAATTTTGGTTTCAAATACCATGGTAGTTCCAGCGGACTTCAATCCCTGTTTAATTTTAGATGCACTGTGGTAGTTCTGGTGCTTTCAGGGGGTCAGTACATTTCATTTAAGTTGTTGAATTTTAAGTGTGTGATGTGTGTGTCACCCCTCACCATACTCCCAACAACCAAGGTTATCACCTGACCCTTTCTGACGCAGGTCATCTGTATCTTCCCCCTTTCCTTTAACAGTGCACCTAGAGGTTTTCTCTGTCATTAATCTGTTAAGAACCAACATTGTTGCATGAATTTTTCTCTGTTACTTTCATTTACGTGATCTCTGTTGTCTTATTTTCTTCTTCATTGCTGCTCTGGCTTATTTTGTTTTTGCTTTTCTAAAAAATAAATCTTGCTGAGCACTTAGACTTGAGACTGCTTCTGTATTGTAGTGCATGGATTTAGTGCTTTCAATCCCTCTCTCGGTGCTGCTTTAGCGTGGATTTTGATACGCTGCATTTATTTTAATTCAGCTCAATGTGTTTTTATTTCCCTCAGTATTTCATCCTTGAGTCATAGACTGCTTCATAGTGTTTACTTAGTTTCTGAGAGTTTGGAAATGTTCTTATTATATTCTGGTTACCCTGATTCCACAGAGAGAACAATTCTCTGTATAATTTTATTCTTTTTAAATGCATTTCAGTTTCTTTTGTATCATTTAACAAATTAAAAATAACCTCAGAGAATACTAAAATACATCCCTATCACATTAACAAGTGAAAACAAAGCCACTTCCTCTGAGATTAATTTGACCAAGAGTGAGCCAATGTTTGAATTCTCTAATCTACCTATGTCCTCCAATGGTCTACAGTCTGTGGCTATTAACTGATCTGTGAGTTCTCTGTTGTATGAGTTTGCTGTCATTGTCATGCCTGTCTGAATGTCCGTGTCTGATTTTTGTCTAACCATGTGTCTGTCTATGAAAAGGACTTGCTCTGTATTTATTGAACAACACAGAAAAACTAGCCTGGGAGCAGGATGAGAAATACTTTACAGAAATCCTTAGCAGAGTTTTACAATGGAAGAAACTGATCCCATCTGACTCAGAAGAGCAAACAAGCCTGCAAGCAGATGTTATCCAGCTTTATCTACCTTGTTTGCAACACTCATGCTGACTATTTGCTTTAAAGTTGCTTTCAACCTGTTGGCTGTTTCAGCTAATGATTACCACAACACACACATAGAATATTCTGGGTCAGGGTCAAGGAAGAGTACATAATTGAAGGTACTAAGCTATGTGTTTATCTTAGGTTTTATTTATTTAGCTTTAGCTTTTAGCTCAATTGTATGGGAAATCCAAGGCAAGCCAGGTTGGCTAGATTGGTCTCTTAAAGACAGGATAAATTTAAACAGGCTGAGCACACAATAGGAGAGGAAGTTAAGTACACAGTCTTTAAAGATCTGAAGGGGAATCATCAATTTGCTGAGAAGTCTGCCAAAAGTTATGTTGGAGCCAAGGGTTCTTTTCATAAAAAAATGTATCACTGCATTTTTCTATGAACTATAACAAGTTTTCATCCACATTTCATTAGCATTTGAAGAAAATATGTGTTCTACAGTTGTTGGATGGAATTGTCTTAAAATCTTCTACAGATTGATTAGATCCCATTAATTGATGATGTGTTTTCTTATTCTTGATGATCTTCTGCGTAGTTTCCAGTTGTTGATACAGTGCTGACACCTCCAGCTTTGTGGAGAAGTTTTCTTTTCAGTATTATCAGGTCTTGCTTCATGTATTGCCCTATTCTGTGGTTTGCTGTGTACATTTTAGGAATGCTATGTCTTCTTGCTGGATTGATCCTTTAGGCACCAGGTAATAATCTTTCCTGTCACTGGAAGGTTTCTTCATTCCAATGTCTATATTTTCTTTTCTCTTAAAGATAAATTATTATATCTATGTGTGTGTTCCTACATGAGTGAGTGTACATGTATCACATGAGTACAAGAGCTTTTGAAGGCTGGAAGAAGAAATTAGATATCTCAGAACTAGAGTTACAGATAGTTGTGAGCTGCCACATAAGTGTTGGGCACTGAATGTAGGTACTCTACAGAAGCATTAAGCTCTCTTAACCACAGAACCACCTCTCTACCTCCCTGAAACCTGTATTTTTCACTATTAATATAGCCACTCTTGTTTGTCTGTATTTTTGCATGATGTACAATTTTTCATTTATATATTTCCATCTATTCATCCCAATATAGGTGAAGTTTCTTAAAGACAATGTAATGGCTTGATCCACCCATCGTTCTCTGGCTCTTGCTGACTTAGGTCTTCAACAAAGAATACTGTGAAGGAATAGACTCATATGTAGATAAAATGTCTATGTCTTCTTCATCTCTATTTCTCAAGTCTTGATGAGGGGCACAGAGGACATAAACTTCCAAAACATCATGGGCCCCACTGTCTTCATGTCCCGGAACAGCTAGCATATATGTGAAGGGTTCTACCCTTTACTTCCTGTGAATTAATTTGTGTAACATTTATGTTTCCAAATGACAAGCCTAATACCTAGAGAAGTGGAGATTACAGTGATGGAGACTCCACTGGGTTCAAAGCCAGGTACACATGACTGGGCAGCAGAACTTCAGTACTTCATCCACAGACCTGAAAGTTTTGCCGTGGAAGTGTCCATGTATCTCTCAGTCCCTTGTCTGCCACTTTCTTCAGGAGCACTCAAGTTCAGGTCCTCTTTCTCTTGCACACCCCCTGTTTGCCTCCCTGACACCTCATTCACCTTCTCTCAATCCATCTTTCACTGACTTCTCACTTATCTTCCTAGACCTGAGCATCAAGAAAGAGAGGATCTGGAATCTGAACTGAGTTTAGAGAGTAATCCCACCCCTCCTATGTAGCCTGGGCTCTTCAGGCCTTAGCTTTTGTCTGTAAAATGTTAATGATTTCACTATCTTCATGGTTATCCTATCCTAAATTAAATTTCACATGTAAAGAGCCAGGTACTGTGTCTGCCCAGTAGATACTCCACATATCTTCATTCTTTTCATAGTTGTAGAAATAATGATCAGAATTTCCTCCTTGCCTATGGTGCACAAAACTAAAATGTTTGTCTTGGAATTAAGGACTATCATCCCTGAATGTAACCTCTGTAACATTTACATGCTCAGTTTCTTCTCCTTGTGGCCCCACTTATTTGTTACAACCCAGGACACATTTTCCCCATCTTATCCCTGTTAAATAATCCTTGTAAGGTCCATTTAAAAACCTTTCTGTTAAAGTTACTTCTCTAAATACTCTGTTAGTTCCTAACATAAAGAAATCCTTTTTCCCTCTATGTTTCCCTAGAACACTGTAGATTATGCCTGAATGCAGAGAATGAAATGTCTTGTTTACCTCCATGTTGCAAGGAAGCAGACAGAGCGATGTGTTTCACTGTCTTGGAGTAACAGAACACTTAGAACAAAAGGCGTGACACAGGTGATCTTGGACTTGGATTTGACAGTGATTTTTACTTAATTGTGCTACCTCCCACAACTCAATGACTTCATCTATAAGTTTTGGATCATTAGGGCCTTCATTTTATCAGATTACCATGAGTAGTAGGTGTGAAAGTGGAAGTCCCCACCAGGAGATGTGGCTCAGTATTTGTCATAGTGAACATCAGTCTTCCTGGTTAGACTTTCACCAGTCAAAAGGCCTGGGATGAGGAGATGGCTCAGGGGTTAAAATATTTCCTGTGCAAGCCTGAAGCCTGAATATGGAGACCCATAACCCACAGAAAAAGCATTTATAATCCCTGTGCTGTGAGGTACGAGTCCTGTGACCAGTCAATAAATCCAAAATAGTGAGTCTTCAGCCCTGTCTTAAACAAACAAACAAACAAAATGGAAAAGTGATTGAGAAATATCCACCTCTGACCTCTACATGAGCCCACATAGGAAGATGAACCTGCCTATGCCACCACACACACATCAAATTAAAAGAAAAAGAAAAGGCTTAAGGCACAGGCTCGAAGTCTGGGAGGGTAGACTTTGCCACACTTTTTTTTCATGTGAAAGTCTCTTATTAAAGGTCTTTATATCCTTTCCCATCCTTATCTTGTTTGAGCCAATTCTTGTGTGCTATTAGACTTTGGTTCACTAATCTTACAAAGAAGACATGGCGGGACAAAGGATTTGAGGAGCTAAATATATGAAAATATGTAACCTTTATAATGACTGAATTTCCATAAAGCAAATTTCAGTTTTCTCATGAATTCTTTTTTTTTTCCCCGTTGGTTTTTGTTTCCTTTCTGGTGTGTCTATTCCATCTTCCCCTCACTGCTCTTCTTATGCTTCTCAGTTTATATGCTCTTAAGTCCAAAAGTCACTGAAAGGTCAGCAAATGACTTTTTTTAGTATTAAATTTGCCAATCACTTTGAATATTCATGAGTTAATGGTACACTCCAGCTTCCAATTCAGAGAGCCCATGACCAACTGTGGCCTTGGGTAACCTGCAACCCACTGTGGCTTTGGGTAGGTGATGAGGACCCTGCCTGCACTACAAGCCTTGCTTAAACTGAATAATTCAGAAGCAGCAGAAAGCCTCACCTTGTTAGGTTAATAACCTCGAGAGACTCTTTTTATATTATAATTTCACCCCAAATTCACCTAGCAGCTTAACTGTGAAAAAGTAAAAGGCATTTTGTATACCCAAGGTCGTCAAGTTTGAATCAATTATCGTGGAAGATTATTTGTGCTAACGTGTTTAGCTGGCAGGCTCTCTTCTCTTCAAGTATTTGTGAGGTTCAGAAAAGCTTTTCATTTCCAAATGGAGGGAAAAAAAAAACCTCCCAGCCACCTACACTCCTGAGTATACTGCAGTAATGGGCTAACATTATTCCCAGGCAAATGCTAATTTGTTGGCTTTAAAATGGATAGAAAGCACAGGCTATGAAATGAATCAGGTTATTTAAATAGGTTATTCTGATTGCACAGTAAAGTTGCTATCTTATTAAGCCCCATAACTAAAATGTTTTATCAAAGAAAATGCTGAGAGAATCATCCCGTGCACATACACCTCCTACACAACATTGCCAAAATACAAAAATGTATACTGGACAGTGATACCGTTTTGCTTTAAGATGCAGTTACCCCATATATAATTATTTCTCTTGCTATTCATGGTTGTTTTGAGCCAGGGTCATGCTTTGTTACCCAGACTGGCCTCATAGTCACGATCTTCCTCCCTCTATTGAGATTACAGATCTGTGTCACCAGACTTCACTTATTTAGAAATGGCATCTTCATCACAGACTGTACCTACCTGGTTTCTTGTCCATTAACACCTAGAGTGAATTACTATAGCTTTAATGTTTAGAAATTTATCACACTAGTATGTTTTTATAGTTTTTTGCTTACTCACAAGCTTATAAAATTTTCACTTTACAACAGAGAATTTCATTTGGATTTTCATTTTAAAAATGTATTAAATCCATAAATACAAGAACATGATAAGATTTATATTTATTTATATACCT
Source organism: Bramus lutescens (assembly GCA_001685075.1). NCBI lineage: Eukaryota > Metazoa > Chordata > Mammalia > Rodentia > Cricetidae > Bramus > Bramus lutescens. The sequence goes on from LOEQ01003865.1 coordinate 94,347, forward strand.
CTCTTGCCTTCTGTTTGTCTTTGCTATTTTTTTTTAATAGAGCAGCATTGTCTTGTCAGGTTTCACATAGAACTGTTGTTTGAATCAAACCTTCTTTACTTTAAATGTGGGTTTTTTATCATTATTATTAAAAATTTCCACCTCCT
>LOEQ01003865.1:113528-132019 GCA_001685075.1 Bramus lutescens
TGTGTGTGTGTGTGTGTTTAGGCAGCCACAGAGGTGGTGTGGCAAATGTGCTTGTGAGTGCAGGTGCCCATGGAGGCTAAAAGGGCATTGTATTCTCTTGAGCTAAAGTGACTGGTAGCTGGTCAACACATGGGTGCTTGAAACTGAATTCAGGTCCTTTGGAAGAACAGAAACTTTCTTAATGGGTGAGCCATCTTTCAAACCTTATCCCCCAAAACCACTTCTTGATAATACATATTGTGTTTCAGTGTGTGTGTGTAGTTATGTACTTGTGGAGGACAGATGTTGATGGATATTTGGTACATTCTGCCTTAATTTCTGAGACAGGGTCTCTGACTGAACCTGAAGCTCATTACAGAAAGGAATTGTAGTTTAAAGGCCGTGTTTGTACATTAAGGTGAATGCATTTGATGTCATTGTGTATTAGGATTTTTTGATATTACGAAATAATTTTTAAATAACTTAAGTTGTAAAAGAAAAAAATTTAAGAAGATTGTAAAAGAAAAATTAAGTTACATGTAATGGTTTTTGTAACTTTTAACCCTAAAGCTCACTTTAATCCATCATATTGACTGTCTTATTTACAGTACTGAGAAAAATAACCTTACCACAAACAAGTGTGGTAATAATGTCCTTGATTACCTAGAATAGTTCCAATTTTAATTTTCATGTATTAATACTTATTTTTAAATTAAAAGTTATTTTGTTTTTCAGTAAGACAGATGTGAAAACTGCCTTGTTTCTATGCTGCTGAGGATTGTTTTCATGACACAGGATGAAGTTAATTGAATATATATTCTAATACTTATTAGTATGGGTCCAGGGTTCCAGAATAGCTTTAAACATTCTCAAGAAAGTTCACATCAGTCAAATAATTTGCTCTTTTTATATAACATATGTTATCTACCAAATTGTAAATTTGGTAAGAAGCTGTGTAAGTCAAAAACTGTTACTTATATACATACATAATATAATATATATACATATATGTATATTGTGTGTGTGTGTGTATATATATATATATACATATACATATATATATATAAAGATTTATCAAAGAGCTCTGTGGCAACCCTGTGAAATAAAACCCATGAGGTGTTGATGCCCAGAAATTGAGTAAGAATTTCAGTACTGAAATGATAAACTAAATTTTCTATAATTGTCAGATCTCCTCAGTGCCTGTTGCATTAGTAAATGGTGTATGAATGAATAGGGAGAGGAATGATATAGAAACCAAATCTATGCTGATTATCTAGAATAAAAATAGAATAAAGTGATAGAAGAATTTACTGTGTTACCAGGTGTTGGGTCACTTGGCATTCTCTATCCTTGAAGAACACACTTCTAGTAAATGTCTTGTAGTTAATTCTGTTTGTGCACTATGACATAGTGAAAAATTCTTTGTCTAACACAATTATCTATGATCTATTCTGATAATTTTATGATGTTTATTCTGAGAATGGTTTTTGTTTAAATTTCAGCATTTTAGAAAAAAGCTGCCATCATATGGAATGCAAAAGGTAAAAATGCTTTCTGCTCTTTAATTTTATTTTCCCAAAAGTTTACCATATTTTTTAAAAGAAGGCCCACATTGTAAAGAAACGAAAGTTAGTGAACCTTCTCCCATAGGGAAGTTAACTGAATGCTTTAGAGTTCTTAAAAATATATGAAGCAGTTTTCTGATATTTTTGTCCAAAGACTAAAATTCTAAAAGTAGAATTTCCATATGTGTCTCTGGAAGATTATGTTGCTGCTAACTCAAGACCAAGCTCTTGAAATAAAATTAAGGAACTACTGAGAATAGTGTTATTAATGGATGGGTCTCATTCATCACACACTCCCTACATAGAATAACATAGTCCTTTATCTGGCTCTGTCCTCCCAATCTTATTTATTTTTTCTTTTTCTTTGCTTTTCATAGCACTCATTACACCTGACATCTGTGTTCCCTTCCTAGTCTAATGTAAGTTCTTGAGGTCAGGGTCTGTTTTGTTTGTTCTGTATCTTAACTTGGAACAACACTTGCCAATACATTGGCAACCAGAAGCTGTATAATGAATGAGTGAGTTACATTCCACTTCAGTGTTTGGAGTATTTGGGTACCACAAGCCTGAGATGTTCAAGTCCTTATTAATGGTGTTCTATTTTCATAGAAGCTGTAACATGTTCTCCCATATATAGTTTGACCCATCTCTAGGTTACCACAGCACCTCTAGTAATGTATGGAAGTCCTATATAGTTAAGTACTGTATTGTTTAGGGAGTTATGGCAAGTTCAGTGTAGGTGTAATTGTTTCTTCAAAATCTTTTCATCTGTGCTTTAGTTCTCCATGTACAGAAGCCATGGATGGATTTTGAGGATCAAATGTTTACCAGCTGTTTTAGTGTTTAAACTTGAAATGATACACATTGTTAGAATAGATAGGAAAAATTTAAATGTAAATGTAAGTTTTATATTAAAATGCATAACTTTTTTTGCTTTTTTTGGTTTCTCTGTAGCTTTGGAGCCTGTCCTGGAGCTAGCTCTTGTAGACCAGGCTGGCCTTGAACTCACAGAGATCCACCTGAGGGCTGGGGTTAAAGGCCCTTGGCAAAAATACATAACATTCTTAAAGCAGCCCAGTGATTGTTTTGTTAATACAGTGAATTGTTAGTATGAACATTATTAGTGTTCATCTAAAAATTTTAAGATATCATTTCCTCTAAGATTTATATGTGTAATTTACTATATAATTAGTCTTTATTTACCTTTAGTTGGAGAGAACTTGAAATATTTTTTCAGATTTAAGTCAGTAAGTGCTGTTCTTCACGTATTTTCTCTTTTGAACTAGGAACTGGTAAATTTAATCAATACCCATCAGGTAACAGTAATAAGTGGTGAAACCGGCTGTGGCAAAACCACTCAGGTTACGCAGTTCATCTTGGATGACTACATTGAAAGAGGAAAAGGATCTGCCTGCAGAATAGTGTGTACTCAGCCGAGAAGAATTAGTGCCATTTCAGTAAGTAAACTGTCACTCACTTGTGAAAATTCTTTCTCTCTTCTCCAAGGAATTTTGATTGAACCTAACTGGTTTTTAAGATTTGCAGTGAGTCTTTATTATACTTAGGAATTGTCCCTATGAGAGCAAATGCTTAATTGGCAAATATTTGATAATACCCGAAAAGTGGATAATGTCTCCTCCATCAGTGGTAGATGCTTGCGCACTCAAGATTAATTAGTTCCAGTACAAATCTAAAAACTGAAAAGCCAATAAAATGCTTATAGAATCGAAGAGAAGCTGTAGTCTTCTTCATGGGCTTCTGTAACTTCTGCCACTAGGCTTACTGAGTGTTCTTTCAGTGATCTGTTCTTCAGTGTTTGAGTACCGGAATAATAGTGTCCTTTGAAGCCTTGGTTAGTATTTGAAGCTGTACTTCTATAGACCCTGAGTTTTGAATGAAGCTCCTCAGAGGAATCATATGAGGGTGAAAATAAGATACCGTTTCAGATGTCTCCTTTTGCTATAGTGGTTTAGAACAGATAATCTATTAGCCTACCATTGCAAAGAGTGAAAGCGTCACCAATGATTGTAATTAAATTTCGTTTTCCATTTTGTGTTGGATATTTGTATTTGCCTTCGAAAACAGGCAGCCAAGGAGTTAGACACGAGTCTCTGCTACACATAAATAAATAGAAGAATAAATGAGAAATTATCAATATGTACTTAATTTCATATTGAAATTTTCAAGTTTGGACTATGGTCTCTAACTACTGCAGACAAGTCAAAAAGAGTAATTAGTCAGAGAGTCTCATGGAAAGATGTTTTGGAAATAATGATGAAATAAGAAAGAATTTAGTCTTGAAGGTCTTTGTTAGGATAAATGAGAAATAAAAGAAGCTGGTAGTGTTCCATCCTCTAAGAAAACACCACATAGTTTTAGCTAACTCAGACATCAGTGTCTAGTTTCTAACCTCATTTGAAAATCAACTACTTTTTAACAATTCCAGATTGTCATGACAGTTAAGTGCATTTGTCTAAAGGAATTTGTATTTTATTTACAACTGTGTTTCAAATTAAAGGTTGCTGAGCGAGTAGCTGCAGAAAGGGCAGAGTCTTGCGGCAATGGTAATAGTACTGGATACCAGATTCGTCTCCAAAGGTAAACAGTGTTCACTTTGGTTCACTTTTTGTATGCAGGTACATTTTTATGAAACATTGGATCAGGAAATTCCCCCCCCCATGTTGATTCTTGTTTTTAGAATTAACATATATTTTACATACTTTAAGTTATGTTTATTTGTGTGTGTGCATGTGTGTATGTACTATGTCTGTGTGTGTGAGAGAGTACAACTTGTAGGAATCAGTTCTATCTATCATATGAGTCTTGGGAATTGAACTAGAGCCCACAGGCTTGAAGGCAAGGGCCACAGGCCATCGAAAGCTTTTGAAGGTCAAGTAGGCAGAGTATAGTGAGAAGTAAAGAAACTGTTCCCTGTAGATAGTAGAGTATTAGAAAATGAGTTCCCATGAAATTAATGTTTAAAGCAGTTTTAGTATTAGTTGGCATGCTACAATAAACTCATCTTTGAACCCTCGAAGTGCCATTTTAAAAATGTGCTTTAAGCCAGGCCGTGGTGGTGCACTAGCCCTCAGGAGGCAGAGGCAGGTGGATCTCTATGAGTTCGAGACCAGCCCGGTCTACAAGAGCTAGCTCCAGTACAGGCTCCAAAGCTACAGAGAAACTCTGTCTCGATAACCAAAAATTACAAAAACAAAAATGTGCTTTCACATTATAGAATGACTGAAAATGAGTTTTAGTAGCGGATCATTATTCCTGTTAAATGGGTGTCTTGTACCTGTTGATCCCACTTGTCTACCCCTTGATAGATTCTATTTAATGATATTTGTGTCATTAACTTCATTACCTATATCTGCTAAGCTTGAGCTCCTTTTCTAGAGCTCAGGTTGATCTGTTTAAGTGAACAGATTTCTATTTACCTAACTAGAATCTTAGGGGATCCATAAATTCATTCAGTCTTTGAATGTTAAAGGTTACACCTGTAAAACAAATAATTTTAGTGTCAAAGTAAACTTAAGGGTAGTATTTCTCATTACTTCATTGTGGTTCATGCTATTATAATTAAAAGCTAAGTATAAAGATTTCTCAAACTTTTGTGGAAGTCAGTACTCCCTTAGAAAAGAAAACCAAGAATTAATAATGTGTATCTTCATTTACAGTCGGTTACCAAGGAAACAAGGTTCTATCTTATACTGCACAACAGGAATCATTCTTCAGTGGCTTCAGTCAGACTCGTGAGTATGTTTCAGTAAAGAAATAAAAAACATAGCATAGTCTGAGTATACTAGCTTATGCTTTTGACCCCGGGGCTTAAGAGACAACTCAGAAATTCAAGTCCAGCCTTGGCTACATGAGACGAGACACTCACCCCTCCCCAAAATTATATAAACATCAACACTTCACAAATGTCCAGAGACGTAATTATTAAACAGGACTGTATTGTTAAAAATGGTTTTCAGTTTTAAACTGAGTTACAAATTTCACATTTGTTTTCTAGGCGTTTGTCCAGTGTTAGCCATATTGTACTTGATGAAATTCATGAACGGAATCTACAGTCAGATGTTCTAATGACTGTCATTAAAGATCTTCTCAATTTTCGATCTGACCTGAAAGTCATATTGATGAGTGCAACACTGAATGCTGAGAAATTTTCAGAATATTTTGGTGAGTAAAATTTGATAATTATACTAGAAAAGGTATCACAAAACCAGTAAATAAACTTCAAAACAGCAACAAAATATATATAGTACTAAATATAATCAAATTGAGTGTCTACTAATTTATTATATATTAACTGTGTGTTCTAGTTTCCTAGATAAAAGACCCAAGCCTGCTGTTTTAAGTGGTAGCATCCCTTCTCTCCCATTCTGAAGATAGCTAGTTTCTTGTTGCTGCCACCGGACAGTGATGTGGCATCACTGAAATCAAACCACAGGAATGAACATTTTTATGGCCTCTCTCTTTGTGTGCATGCAGATCTTCTGTAGCATTTATGTACTGTCACAGGCTTGATTAACAGTTTGCTAGTGTCAGTGATCACTTAGAGAGCGATTTCAGTGTGCCACGTAGTAGTGAGCTACGTTTTCACTATTTCGTGGGAAATCTTACGGTAGGTACTAGTATTGCTTCAGTTTTGCAAATGACAGTGCAGCCTCAGAACTGTTAAGTGACTTATCCAAGGTTGCATAATTAACAGGGATTGTCATTTCATAGTTAACAGAGACTCAGAAGCTAGATCTGCCTGCTTGGGAAAGTACATTGTGTAGAATTATTCCTCAGTGACTGTCTTTCTCCTAACGCTATCAGAAATACTTAGGGGAAGGACAAGAAATAGAAATGGTAGTAGCGACACAGTTGTTTTCAGTCTTTAAGAATGCCTATAGAATATATCCCAGCTCACTCTTCATAACATTGTGCTCTGGCTGGGGAAAGTCTTGTGTTTCTGCTTGTTAATAAGGCACCTGGACTTGATATGGATAACTCAGTTTTATGCAGGTGAGATACTGCAGGGACAGTAGCTCAGGCCTTCTGACTTCTGGTGCTTCTTGGTGTTTGCTTATTATGTACTTGAGTTGCTTGATATGAGAGGCAAATAGGATTTTAATGGCAGAGATAATCTGTTAGTGACATTAAGATGGAAACATTTCAATATTTGATTAGTTCCTGCTTAAACTTTATATCAACACCCATTCTGGCTGCCACAGAGAATAATGTTTTTATCTTGTTTGTTAGTTTAACTAAGACTCATCATTTTGTGATCTTGAATAATAGACTTTTAATGTATTTTGAGTTCAACCTAAAATGGCTCTGTTTAATATTCAGTTCTTACAACTATGAGCACTTTATCCAGTTTGTAGAAGTAAAATAACTCAAAAAACTAGAATTTTTAAAGCCAGGTGGGAAAGTAGAAGATGTAGCACAGAACTGTTTTTCGGGTTAAGAATAGTGTACTGTCTTAGTTGTCGTGTGTTGATTTTTAATTTTGAACATTGAATACAAAGTCATGATTATGTTTTTGTCTGCTGTTGTAGGTAACTGTCCAATGATACATATACCTGGTTTTACTTTTCCAGTTGTGGAATATCTTTTGGAAGATATCATTGAAAATATAAGGTAAATGTTAGGCAGTAAAATCAGTTAAAAAGTACTAATATATCACTCTGCTTGTGTCATATTCTTTTTTTCTCACTTTTATTTTTTTAAATAAAACAAATTATCTTTCCATTTTTACATACCAATCCCAGTTCCTACTCCCTCCCCTACTTCCATTCCCTGCACCTTCCCCCTCCCCATCCATTCTTCAGAGTAAGACACATTGCTCTGAGGAAGGACCAGTGCCCTCCTCCCCACTATATCCAGCCTGAGCCAGGTATCCATCTAAAGTTGATGGGGTCCAAAAACCCAGTACTAGCAATAGGGACAAATAAATGCCAGTAGCCCCGCCATGTACCCCAACCATCCAGCTCTCATCCACATTCAGAGGGTCTAGCTTGGTTCCTTCCCTGTCTGGCTGGAGTTGATAAGCTCCCATTATCTCAGGTCAGCTGTTTCAGTGGGTGTCCCCATCATAGTCTTGACCTCTTTGCTGATATTTTCACTCCTCCCACTCTTCAAATGGACGTTGGGAGCTCACCCCAGTGTTCTGCTACAGGTCTCTGCCCGACTCCATCAGTTGCTGGATGTAGGGTCTATGGTGACGTTTAAGATAGTCATCAATCTGACTACAGGGCAAGGCCATTTTGGGCACCCTCTCCACTATTGCTTAGGGTCTTAGCTGGGATCATCCTTGTGGATTCCTGGAATTTTCTCAGTTTCTTGCTAGCCCCATAATAGCTCCCTCAATCAAAACGTCTTTTTCCTTGCTCTCCGTCTCTGTCCTTTCCCTATCTTGACTATCCTGTTCGCTCAAGTTCTCCTCTCCCCTCCTTTTCTCCTTCCACCCTCCCTTTCCCCCACACCCCATGCTCCCAATTTTGTCAGGCGATCTTGTCTATTTGCCCTTTCTAGGTGGATCTCTGTATGTTTACCTTAGTTCACCTTGTTACTTAGCATCTCTAGGGTCATAGGCTATAGTGTCGCCACCTCTTTCATGAGTTCCATTTTGGGATTTTCATCTCCCTGATAGATTTTGTGACTTAAATGTCATGTGAGACATTTACTCTACGTCTGAGACAGACGTTCTTTTCATACTGAATTTCGACTCTATTCACCCTCCCCATTCCATCTAGATGCCATCCTTTAAATTCTGAGAGCCTTTGTCCTTAAAGTAGCTTTGGTTTTCCCTCGTCTCTTCCCGCCCTCTTTCTCAGCGCTCACAATGCAAGTGAATAATTCTTGGACATGTGTACCTCTTTTGTTTTGAAAACGCAGTATAGCAGTAGATCTGATACGTGCAGGTACTACGTCTGCATCGCCCCTTCACTGTCACGTGACAGCAGAACTGCAGTTCTAGCATGTGTCTGATGCTGCTGGAGTTACTAATTGAAATCTTGGGTTGAAGTCATGCATTTAGGAATCTTATTTTATGTGCTTTACAAGGGCTCTTATGCTCAGTTTGTTTTGAAAAAAACTTTGAGTCCAAGTTATTCTCTTAAGCTGTCATTAGGTCTTACTTTGGACTTTCTATTAAAAAATTGTATTTTGGAGCAAACTTAAAACTAAAGATAAAAGGTAGCTCAGATCATTTTTCATTTAGATTGTTGAGCTGGCATATAGATCTTTATGTGCTTTAATAGGGAATACTTTTTATCTTAAATGTGAACTTTTATGTATTAATACTTAAAGTAAATTAATATTTTGGGTAACATTTCTGGAAAATATAGTGACAATATTCTTTAGAATCTGGTTTGAAATCGCCAATGTAAAAGCGGATATTTTTAAAGCCATAATGTTTTAAATGTAGGAAGGTAAATAATACTCTTTTATTTTAGATATGTTCCAGAACAAAAAGAACATAGATCCCAGTTCAAGAGGGGTTTCATGCAGGGTCATGTAAATAGACAAGAAAAAGAGGAAAAAGAGGCAGTCTATAAAGAACGCTGGCCAGCGTATATAAAGGAGCTGCGAACAAGGTACGTGTGTGCTTGAGGGTAGAACACAGTGACTGAACGACTGAACCGACAGTGTACTTGAAGGAGAGAATCGCATTCCAGCTAAACACTGCCAATTTTGCTTACCTGTTATTTATTATCCCAGTAATTTTAATTTTCTCTTATCTGTAGATCGGTTGTTCATATGCAGACAGAGTTAACGTTAAGGTTTTATAGCTGATTAAGCTACAGAAAACTTGCCAAGCGTGTCATGACTTTCTGTGTGATCTTGGTAGATACTCTGCAAGTACCGTAGATGTTTTGGAAAGGATGGATGATGATAAAGTTGATCTGAATTTGATTGCTGCCCTTATTCGATACATTGTTTTGGAAGAAGAGGTTAGTTTTGTTTAGTTTTTTTTCAAGTAATGCGGTTTTTAATTTTATTAACATGTCAAAGTCATGAAAACCTCACTTTCCTAAGTGCTTTTAAAAAGTGGACTGGAAGGAAATCTCAAAATAACATATTTTAGGCATTTAACCTATTTAAAGAAAAGACTAAACAAATTATCTCTGGATTGTAAATCTGAGTTCTTAAGGGGATCTGTATTCATTTAAATAGTAGTTAAAATTCAGAGCTGCTTTAATCTTAGTGAGGATTTAAGTGTGCATAGAATTGTTACTGTGATTATTGATGTGGTCCTCTTAATAGTGATTTCCTGTCTATGTAGGATGGTGCAATACTGGTCTTTCTACCAGGCTGGGACAATATCAGCACTTTACATGATCTCTTGATGTCACAAGTGATGTTTAAATCAGGTATTATATAAATGTATTATACTATAATTACAACACTGCTACTTGAATTCATGTAGTATGTGAAGAAGTTGTTACTTATGGGACTACATTAGTATAGGATTTTGACGGTCTAAAGGCCTGATGGATTTTTTTTACTTTAAGAAACTGAATGTTTTCTAGAACTTCTGAGTCATAAGTGAAGAAGGGACACACATTTTGAAATTTTTTAGTTTTATGAGAATATTATTGTTCCCTTTCTCTGAACTTCCTTAGTAAGATTGAGCTTTAAAATTAAAATATTGGTATTTATAGACTTCAAATTTTCCCCTCATTGGAGGTTTTATTAGTAGGATAGAGTTAGTGGCCTTTCATGGATGTGATTTAGAAAGCTGCCTCCCACCACTGAAAACAATTCTAAGAATTTGGGCAGGGGCTGGAGTTATGGCTCAGTGGTTAAGAATGCCTGCTGCTCTTCCAGAGGGTCTGGGTTCAGTTCCCACCACTCCACATCAAGAGCTGCCTGTAACTTCAGTTTGTCTTCTGGCCATCATAGGCACCCGTTCAGATGGCATATACATACAGACACACACTCCGTTTACAGCAAAGAAGCTTGTTTTGATCTTGAAAAGAATTGATAAGCATTGCTTATCAATAAATAGATTAACAAATGTAAATGTAGCTATGTTAACTGGAACTCATTGGAGCCCTCAGAAACCCATTGTAGAAAAGCTCAGTTTGACTATATGTAGAAATATAAATTTATAATAACTGTGTGATTCAGCAGCTAAATGTACTCTTTCATACATGTGCCATATATGTTTAATGGAGCTTTAATTTACTTTTTAATTTTCAGATAAATTTCTTATTATACCTTTACATTCATTGATGCCTACAGTAAACCAGACACAGGTATGTTCTTCAATTTGTTTTTTGTCTCGGATTGAGGCTAACTGTACAGCTACTTACCGAGTTTTGTTTATGTTTTGAAATTAAAATGTACTTACATTGTTTTCGCACCCTTTTTCCTTCCTCTCACCTTTCCTGTGCATCACACACAACACTGCTCTTTCAAATTCATGACCTCTGTTTCTGTGTTGGTGGTGGTGGTGTGTGTGTAAAATATATAGATGTGACCTGCTGAGTCTGTATAATACTGGTTATGTGTATGTGATTTTTCGGGCTGCCCACTTGTTATTGGTTAATCAGCTGGTGTGGTCTTCCCTGAGGAAGGCTGTTTGTCCTGCTCACAGCACTCCTTAGGTGTCTGTAGTTCTCTTTCTAGGGTCGAGGCCTCAAGGCTTTCCGCTTTCGATGTTAGTATGTTTATCGATGTTGTCCTTGATCAGGTCTTGTTTAGGCAGTTGTGTTGAGGCTTCATAGATCTTGCTCCTCTGATATTTCTTGTCCTTGATTAAAGAGCTGGGGTTTTTTGTTTTTTACTTTATGCTCACCAGCTTTTGTTAAGGATGTGTTAAAAGTTGGAGTGCCTCTGTTTGCCTCTTGTTTGTGATATATTTATAGCATTTGTGGGAGCTAACTTACCAAAGGAGGATTTCCTCATGTTGAAAATGAGTATGTTGGTGATAGATTTATAAACAACACATATATGTCATTTAATGAAGAGAAATGCTAAAATTGATTACAATATCTCAAGAAGTAACATTGTAAAAGTATGTCAGAAATTAGTATACTTTTGATGTTTTTTTTTCTTACAGGTATTTAAAAAAACTCCTCCTGGTGTTCGGAAAATAGTAATCGCTACCAACATTGCAGAGACTAGGTAAAAACTATTTTAAATATCAACTATTGGTGATCATGTAAGTTTTGAGCCCCATACATTATTAGCATAATTAAACCTTTGTTCTCTATAAGATACTTTGTAATCCTTTTAAAAAATCGATTATAAACTTTAGTTTTCTTTTTAAAGCTGTTTTTAGTTTTCTTTTTTGAAGTAGACCTTTAAGAAGTTGTTTTTCAAAACTTCTCTAAAGAAACATGGGAGCTGATGTAGTAGCTTTAGTCCTTTTTTTCTGTTCTCCAATTAGGGATAGTATTATTTTATAATTAATTACATTCAGCCTTAAACATTTCTAAAGTTTTATTGGGGACACTTAGAGCTCAGTTGCTGAAACAGATTAGTATTTAGAAGCTGCTGTTAGACCCTAGCCCTTTAGGACTCTCATAGTTGTCATAAGGTAGTGGAAATGCTAAGAAGATGGCTGGGGGATGATAAGGATGCAGCACGTAATTGCTGCATAAGTACTGCAACTTATGGACTTACGCTGCCTGCCGTGGGTGCTTGACTACTGTAAAACTAAAAAATGGGAGAAGAGTAGTGAGATTCTCTAACACTAAAATCATTCGACTCGGTAAAAAATATTTTAAAAACCTATAGGCTTGGTATAAGTTAATAGTCCTCTTGATGTACTTATAATATTTTATGTGTCTATTTTCCAAACAGCATCACCATAGATGATGTGGTTTATGTAATAGATGGAGGAAAAATTAAAGAGACACACTTTGACACACAGAACAACATCAGTACCATGTCTGCTGAGTGGGTTAGTAAAGCTAATGCCAAGCAGAGGAAAGGAAGAGCGGGAAGGTAAGAGGGAGATACATGCTGTCAGGCCCTTGAGAACATGGGAAACAATCTGAGCAATTTTTATTGCTGTGATGTACAAGTATTAGTAGGAGAGTTACCTTGTGCACTCTATTGAACTCATAACACTTTTTGGGCTGTCAGTATTTGATTTTTAATTGGCATATAAAATAATAAGGTTGTAAAATCTCTTTTACCTTTTTATGATTACACTTCCCCCTTATCCTTTTCCTTTACTCAGACAGTTCCTCTTCCATGTAACGTGCCCCTCTCCTCTGCACCCTATGCGTCCTGTGTTTAGACTTCTTCCTTTCCACTCCTTATCACTTTTATAGTTTCATATGACCATCTACCAGCCTGTCTAACCATCATCTGTCTAGTTCATGTGTATATAAGTTTACATTTAGGTTCTGCATGGGGAGAATGTTTGCTACTTGCCTTTCTGAGTGACGGACTTAATATATTCCTGCAGGTATCATAATTTCATCTTTACAATGAATAAAATTCTATGGTGTATGTGTGTGCCACATTTTCTTTATCAGCTTGTCTGTTGATGGGTAGTTAGTCTGATTGTGTATCTTGGCTGTTGTGACTAAAGCAGCCCTCAATAGGCTGTTGGAGTACTTTTGTTACGTGCTGACTGAGAGTCCTTTCTGTGCATGTGTGTAGGGAGCAGCACAGTTGTGTCATGTGTTAGTTCTCTAGTTTTTTGAAAACCCTTCATATTGATTTGCTTGGTACCCCCAGAAGGTCCTAAGTGCTCCTTTTCCCCACATCTCCACTAACGTCTGTTTTCTTGGTGTTAGCCATTAACACCAAATGAAGAAGTGAGATGGGATCTCAGTGTAGTTTGCATTTGCGTTTTCCCATACCTACCTGTTACAACAACACATTTTTTAAATAAGAAGATAGTTTTATTCATACTTTTTTTGGAAATTATCTCCAAGTTTTTTATTTTATGGATGTTTTCTCCGACAACCTAGTCTAGTTAGTTAAAATTAATAGCCTGTTGTAGTTACAGTTTTGTTTCCGTGTCTGTTCTTAAAGTATGCATTACCTAATAAGAATTGAGTACCAGCTCCTCTCCAAAATGCTTGATGTGCTTGATTCTTACCTCATAGCTGAGCTATCAACTGCGTGTTTTAAGAATAAGGAAATTGAGGTATAGAGAAATTAAATGACTTCTTCAGAGTTCCAGTGCTTTGTACACAGCGGAGGCAGAATCTGAATCCAAGCAGCCCAGCTCCGCAGTCTGGGCTTCTAGTCAGTGTCCTTTTAAGCAGTACTGATTCTGACTGTTGATCACCAGTAAAACACAAGGGAAGCACTTAGTGAGTAATGAGAACAATATTTGTCTTGACCTTTACACGTAGTTGTGCTGACTGATTCCTTTTAATATGTACTTTTAGTCATGTTAGTGACAGTCATAGCTGATGTCGCAAAAGGTTTTCCTTTATCACTTAAAGGTGAAAATAAGTAGTCTTACATATGAACTCATGTTGGAAAAGGAAAGTTAAAACTTTATTGGCCCTTATATTATTCTTTGTTATATATGTGTGCTCAGTCTATAAAGCTCTGTATTGCTTGCTATAACCTTTACAGATTGTCCCTATTTAAACTAATTTCCAGATGGTTTCTTGTATTGTGAAGTCGATACTTCACAAAGCCTATAGATTGATCGTTTCTTTGGAGACCAGAAAACAAACAAACAAACAAAAACTACTATACCATGTCATCCCTTCTGGAAATATGGTTACTTTCTATGAGGTGATAGATAATATTAGGTCTATAACATCAGAGAAATGTTAGATAATAGATATTGAATCTTTGTAGATGTAGGCAAAACAACAAGAAAAACAACAAAAAACCTGAAAGTTTTAGAACTTGTATTCTACAGTGGCTAGAGCCTTCCGAAATACTAATCTGCCCAGAAGTACATGAATTCTTTCCTATCACTTGTGGCACTAAATTGCAAACATAAAAGAGTTTCCAACGTCTGAGAGCTCACTATATAGAATACATTTAAATATGTTCTTTAATTAATAAATGCAGACTAAGATAGTAGTTTCCCTGCCTGTTCTTTCTGTGGCATTCTAAAAGTCATGTTCTTATTGCTTTTTTCTTTTTAAGAGTTCAGCCTGGTCATTGTTATCATCTTTATAATGGCCTTAGAGCAAGCCTTCTAGATGACTACCAGCTACCAGAAATTTTGAGAACTCCTTTGGAAGAACTTTGTTTGCAAATAAAGGTATATTTGTTGGGAGAAAAACAAACTAAATGGAGGGTGATGCTGTTTTCAACATTTTTAGTAGAAGAAAGTGTAGTATGACCCTACTAAAAGGGATTCTTCTTATGAACTTCATTTTGCTTGTGTGAGGCAGCTACTTAAACATCCTTCCGATATATTTCTAACAGTTGATAATGTTAGGATCAGGGTACCTGTCTTTGATTTTCACGTCCTACCTGGAAACTTTGTTCTGCTTTAGTGAGCAGATATTTTAACTTAATATAAAGTTCTTGTTCTTGTGTAAAATTCTTAAGACAGTGTTAGACATATAATACTCAGTGATTGTTATCTACTGTTACTTAATTTTTGTGGTTCAGAGGATTGAACCCATGGCTCATGCTAGGCACGCTCTCTACCACTGAACTAACTGTGTTTGCACAGCAGCCCCCCCGCCCCGTGTTGTTTTTTGGTTTATTTATTTATTTTTGGTTTTGAGATGGTCTCAATAATTGGCTCAATCTGACCTTAAATTGTTGATCATCCTGCCTCAGCCTCCTGAGTAACTGGTATTATTGACCTGTGCCACCAGGTCTGTTTAGCTGTTATATCTTCAAATACTCTACCTTCTGTGTATGTGTATATGCTCAACTAACCCTGTTTCTAAAGTAATCAGTAATCAACTTGTTGGGTTTTTTTTTAATATAACTTTTCTCACTAGTTAATTTGCTCTTTGAAAGTGTTATATAATCTTTTAAGTGCATGTTTTATGTCTTTGGTCCATATTTAACTATTTGTCTCCACAGATTTTAAGGCTAGGTGGAATTGCTCATTTTCTGAGTAGGTTAATGGATCCACCATCAAATGAAGCAGTATTGCTCTCCATAAAACACCTAATGGAACTGGTAAATTTGAATCTTTTTTTCATGTATACTAGCTACTTAAAAGCTTTTATTACTCCAGAGTCCAGCACTGTCAGATTTGATAGAGCACTTTTCTTATGTTTTTAAGATTAAGATTTCATGTGTTTTGTTCATGTGCAAGACTGATTTCAAGTTACATGAAATCTTGACATTTTAGTGGTCTTCATATGTATTCTTGAACTGTGTTGACTTAGTCTACTCTTTCTGGCTACCATGATATTCTCTTGTCATATGTAAGTGTTTTTATAGTAGAATAGACATTTGATAAAGGCAAATTTGATATATATATTTTGAAATATAAATGTTTTATCTCTATGATGCCGTATTAATACTATTGTAGCTTATATCCACAGAACAAGATTTTTTTGGTTTTGTTATTTCATTCTTATGTTCTGAGAAACTCCTAAGTGACTGTAATTGACAGTCATTCCTCCATAGGACCATGTTGAGAGGCACAGGACTGGCCATGAACTAATGCCCAGAGTAGTAAGAGAAGCACAAGAGATGAGAAAAGTGCTGACTACTGTTGTTCTCAGCTATGTGTGGTGATTTCACTTATGAGTCAGTTAGAAGTCATTACCTCAGCATATACATAAGCTTTATAGTACCTCTCTGTACTGTACCATGTAGAGAAAGAACATTTTTGTTTTTCTGCAAAGTCGTGTTGGTTAGTGTTGGGTTGGAGGGTGTCAATGACATGTTTTATGTCACAGGTTTGGAAGCTATCCATGTGGATAATTTTAAAGAATTTGGATTTTATAACACCAAGATAGGCTTTTAAAATTATAAACTGCTTAAAATAGCACTGTAAATTATCGAGCCATGTCCTTTTATTTCCTTGGTGTCTTCAGGATACTTTTCTAGCTGCCCTCATTTGAACCAGTTTACCCAGGGAATTGAAACTGAGCTCATTTCCACGTATGCCCCTTATCTCTTTTTGCATCGTTGCACCTAAACTAGACTCTAGGGACTTTGCTTTTCACCCACTTCTCTTTTCATAACTGCTTTACCACAGGTGATTTTCTTTATTTCTGACATTACATTTCCAAGTTGTAGATCAATTAGGTTTATTTGAATAAGTCACTAGCCTTTGCTGACGTCAGAAATTTTTTCCTACTGTTTAGGCACCTTAAACAGTGCCTGAGCATTTGGGGGCTTAAGAGAATGACTAGTGGCCTGTGTGTTTTACAGCTAACAACAGTAGCTTTTGATGTTGGGCCTGTTGTAAGAAAATTCTTTCTTTCAGAGCGCTTTGGATAAGCAAGAAGAATTAACACCTCTTGGCGTCCATTTAGCCCGATTGCCTGTTGAGCCACATATTGGAAAAATGATTCTTTTTGGAGCTTTATTCTGTTGCTTAGATCCAGTCCTCACTATTGCTGCTAGTCTGAGCTTTAAAGACCCCTTCGTCATTCCATTGGTAAGAAAGACAGAAAAAAGGCTGGGCATTTTTAATGCTAAAACTATTTACTGCTCACATATATTTCATTATATTTTTAATAAAATATCCATAATTATTATGTCAGACAAATTTAAGCTACACCTGTTAATTTTTAGGGAAAAGAAAAGATTGCTGATGCAAGAAGAAAGGAGTTGGCAAAGGAGACTAGAAGTGATCACCTGACAGTTGTAAATGCATTTGAGGTAAGAAAAAACCTTGTTCTTCTTTATAGAAGATTATTCAAGAGCATGTATTATACTTTTACATGACCATATTTATATCTCAAGGTTGGTTGCTGAGAAATGGTTAAAATTTGGCGAACATTTTATAAAAGTTTCTGTACAACTTTCTCTGTTGTACAAGAGTTCATCTTTGTTTTGGGGAAAGGCTTATATAAAGACTGAAACAGATGAACACATTATCTTGTTTTTCCTATGTAACAACATTCCTCGTGTCTTTATCTCCATGACAGTGTGTCTACTCATGTTCTACTCTTAGAGTCAGTAGTACAGCCTTTTGATAGAATATCAAAATCATGTCATGCGTATATTGTGTGTGTGTGTGTGTGTGTCTCTCTCTCTGGGTAAATACAACCTCATCATAAAATGGTACTTGTATATATATTTTATATGTAATTTTTAGGGCTGACCACTTGTATTGAATAACCAGTTTGGGGAGTTTTCACTAGGGAAGACTATGTCTCCCACTCTGAGCATTTCTTAGTTACCTGTAGTTCTTTGTCTAGGGTTGAGGACCCATGAGAGTTTACCTTTCATGTTAGTGTATGGCTGTCTTCCATGTTCAGTTCTTATCTAGGCAGCCTTGTTGATGAGGCTTCTCTGACATTTCTAGAAGATGAAATCTCACAGAATATTTCTTGTTCTTATGGCTCGTATAGTCTTTCTCCCTTTTCTGCTATGACCTCTTAGCCTTAGCCACAGGTGTGGTGTTGTAGATTTTTCATTTGGGATTGGGCAGCACACCATCTTTTGTTTTCTGCCTTTGATTGGTTATGGTTTTCTGTGATGGTCTCTGTTACAAGAAACATTTCTTTAATGAGACCTATATTTTTTGTGGATATTATAAATATTTAAAATATAGTTGGGAACTATGCTGGAGAGGTAGTTGTAGGTTCTCCAGAATCCATGACTTCACTTGTTGACAGAGGTTCTGCAGTTGTTCAGTCCCAAAGAAGCACACAGAGGTCTGCATTAATTATAAACTTGTTGGCCTATTAGCTCAGGCTTCTTATTAACTCTTATAACTTACATTAACCCATAATTCTTGTCTGTGTTAGCCACATGACTTGGTACCTTTTATCAGTGAGGAATTAACATCTTGTGTCCTCTGCGTCTGGATGATGACTGCAAACTGAGCCTTTCCTCTTCCCAGAATTCTCCTGTTCTGGTCAC
>LOEQ01003865.1:135215-147125 GCA_001685075.1 Bramus lutescens
CCTCCCTCCCTTCCTTCCTTCCTTCCTCTCTTTTTTTCAAGATTTATTTTATGTGTATGAATGCTCTATCTGCATATATGTCTGCATGTCAGAAGAGGGCATCAGATCCCATTATAAATGGTTATGATTCACCATGTGGTTGCTGAGAATTTAACTCAGGATCTCTGGAAGAGCAACCAGTGCTCTTAACTGCTGAATCATCTCTCCAGCCTGCCTTTTATTATTCTACTTAAGAAAACCATGTTTTTGAAATTGAAAATGTATGATAACATTGAAATTTATTTACTAATATTCTTTTTTGATGAATACTTGATACACAGTGGAAAGATTTTGGGCAAAATACACAATATGTTAGTATAACTCACACTACTTTGCATGTCAATAGCAATGTTAGGTTTTAGAATCGTAAGGAGCTTAGTTTTTTTTGTCCTGAGTTTAAAGGTCTTTGACGTCTTTGCAAAGAATATGGGATGCCAGTGAATAAACTGTTAGTAAAATAAAGATGGGAACTGCTAAGTCGTCATTGGTGTGGTGATGTGGGTTCCACTCTGTATGCTGTGATTGCCATTAATGCTGGGAGGAGAGAGATCGAGTCAAAGAGAAGACATGGAGCCACTGCCGAAGACAGATGTGCTCAAACTTTGCTGCTAGGCCATGACCTCGTGGTGATGCACAGATTAATGGAGATGGGTTAAATCAGGATGTAAGAGTTAGTAAATAAGAAGCTAGAGCTAATGGGCCAAGCAGTGATTTAACTAATACAGTTTCTGTGTGATTATCTCGGGAGTCTGGGCAGCCAGGAAACGAACAAGTGGCCCTCTTACAACAGTGTAGATCCATGAAAGTGAGTTTCATCATTTCTTTGTCCAATAGGGTTGGGAAGAAGCTAAGCGACGTGGTTTCAGATATGAAAAAGACTACTGCTGGGAATATTTTCTGTCTTCAAACACGCTGCAGGTAACACTGAAAGATTTGCACTAATCATATATACTAGATTAGTATATGTGCAGGCATTTTGTCCAGTTATATCTGTAGTAAAATTAACTACATATAAAGAGTATGGGTGTGCCTGTCAATAAATTAATATTCTAGTAAAAAGTCCCAGTCATCAGTAGAGTGAAAAGTGATACAACAACTCAGAAAGATACTACAGCCAAAAATTAGAAAGGAAATAGGATATTTCAGGAGAAATACCATAATAACTCTATCATAGCATAGGGTTCCTGAAAAGACTATCCATTCAGTAAAACAAAGGGAAGAAAATAAGGCAGTAAGAGTGAATTTTCAAGGGGCATGGGGTTGGGGTCTGCTAAGAAGCCAGATTGAAGATGAAAGAGCGCTACAAAACAGACTCCTGAAAAGAAAATTATTGGCATAAAGGGAAGCTTTAGGCATTCAGGATATGCAGCCGAAAGCCACAAAATTCAAGTGATAAATGAAAGTTAAGGATAAGAATGATCCATCAGTGCAGTGAGTATCACTGCATAAGAATCTTGTGTAGTGGAAACTTGCCCAGGCAGTTTTCCATGACCGTTCCCTGAAATGGAAAAACAGAATGCACTATATTGTGGAAAGATGGCTAAAGTCAAGTCTTCTGTAAGAATAGCATATCCAGTTGAGATCTGTCAAGTGTATGACAAGGGTAAGCACTCAAGAACTGCTCTTCTCTGAGTTCCTGTAAACAGCCACTGACCGACAAGGAACCAGGGAAAGTTTCAGCGGTGGAGCTTACCTGTCCCATGATTGACAGTGCATGCTGAAATTGTTTAGATACAAAAGGAACACAAGGTAGTGAGGGAACTACACAGTGAGGACTGTATAAGGTGATCTCCCTAAAATTACAATCCTATAATGACCAGGAGGATGTACCTGTCAGACTCATTTAGAAGAATTACACAGGGAAACCGATTTATACCTTTTGTCAAAAGAAAGACTTTTTTGTAACCAGTTGTATGTATTATAATGTTTGTTAAACTTGAATTTTCTTAGAAAACATTTCTGTGGAACTTCTTTCATTTGAACTAAAGTTAGTTTCTCTTTATAAAAACTTATTTTGGGGACAGTCTTGCTTGCAGCCTAGGCTGGCCTGGGGCTCCCAGTTCTTCTCTCTCAGCCTCCTAAGTGACTTGGATCACAGATTTGTATCATAATGATTGGTGAAAAAAAGCTAATTTAAAGGCTCATTTCAAGGTGCAAGTGGTAAAATATACCTGTAATCCTAGCACTCGGGGTGAAGACAGTAAGAGCATCAGGAATTCAGGGCTAGCCTCAGCGTCATAGTGTGAGACCAACTGGGCTATATGAAATTCTGCTTCAAAAATCCAATAAACAAGAGTAAGGAGCAGCACAATGGGTCTCATGTTAAGCTACACTTGTTTCGTGTTCCTGTTGTGGTGTGTATGCGTAGTAAGTGTCTGCAGTGTTAATGATTGTGAAGATAACTGAGGTGGGCAACAGTTTTCTTGTGCTGTACTGAGCCACCTATCATTTCTGCTTGACTCATGGTTTCTCTTAAAGTTTCTCCTGTGCAATAGGCTAACAGTAGTTAATCTTGGTAATTGTTTGGATTCTTTTGTTATTGTTTCTGCTTTTTTTTTTTTAAAGCGTAAAGGGCAATTACAAAACTTACACATCTTGCAAAACGGGTTAATTAATTCTTTAAACCTTAATGCTTCCCCCCTTACATCATGTAGTTTTTATCCCCCCCCCACCAAATAATAAATTTAGTCTTGCAGGCTAGTATCTTAAAAAACATTTGTCTCTGTTATTAGAGTACAAAAGCAATCACAAAGAATAGACAGTAGAATATAGTTGTGTTATAGTACAATTTATTTACAGAAACTTGTTTCTTGATTTTCCAGTTCCCTCACTAAATGATCACAGTTAAGAGCTGAGCTGGAGAAATAGGTAGCTAGCTCAGCAGTTAAAAGCTCTTGCTGCAGAGGAATCCAAGTTGTTTCCCAGCACATGCATCTGGTGGCTCTTAACTGCCTGTGGCGCCAGCTGTTGGCGCTCGGAAGCCTTCAGGCTTCCACAGGCACCTGAACACACACAGGTGTAATTAAAACTAAATGTTGTTGTGGTGGTGGCGCACGCCTTTAGTCCCAGCACTTGGGAGGCAGAGGCAGGTGGATCTCTGAGTTCGAGGCCAGCCTGATCTACATGAGCTAGTTCCAGGACAGGCTCCGTAGCTACTGAGAAAGCCTGTCTTGAAAAACCAAACACCAACAACAAAACCAACAACAACTAAATGCTGTCTTAAATGTATCACATTTTTGTACCAATGTTTTTGTAAAGTAGAAGAAGCTAAAAACTAAATTGAGGTGTGTGTGATTTATAGGCTGTGTGTGTGAAGAATTCTAGCTGTTTATTACCATTACCCTCTAGATGCTGCACAACATGAAGGGACAATTTGCTGAGCATCTTCTTGGAGCTGGATTTGTAAGCAGTAGAAGTCCCAAAGATCCTAAAGCTAATATAAATTCAGGTAAAGCAAAGCAAAGGATACACACACACACACCCATATGCATGCATGCATGCACACACACATGCACACACACCAGTGTAAATCACTTTCCTTTAATGGTCTCAGTATTTTCCTTTTTTCCCTCTCTCTACTTTCCTACTCCCAATAGATAATGAGAAGATAATTAAAGCTGTCATCTGTGCCGGTTTATATCCCAAAGTTGCTAAAATCCGACTAAATTTGGGTAAAAAAAGAAAAATGTAAGCATTGAAGATTGTTGTGAACTATTTACAAGTTCTTTCTTCATCTTTGGATGTAGAAATGTATTCTCACTCCTGGTTGCTGGATTCTCTGCATGTCTGATAACGTAGATGTGTGGGAATTATTGAGCATAGGGAACTGTCCTCACACACAGATTAGTCACTCGTCTGACCACCCATTCACATAACAGGTTAAGAACATGGACCTTCTGTAAACACCCAAGGCTGACCGAGCAGTGTGAGAAGCAATGCCTGATGAGAAATTGGCTAGAATGGATTTTGTTTTATATGTATATATTTTCCTTATCCTTGTTTTAAAAAGATGTTTTGTTACAGATTTTTGGATAAAATTATAATTTCACTTTTTGGAGAAGTGGAATCAATTTCTGCATAGCCTTAGTTCCAGCTGGAGATAACCGTGAAGAATTTTTCTGCTTCACAATTTGCTCTAGTGAGGGCACTGAGAGTCAGAGAAGGCCAGGGGCACTGAATTATTGTCACCCTTGGAAAGTGTTCATTGAAGTCTCATTTGATTCAATTCTGATTTTAATTTTTGCTTTATCCCAAGGAATTGATTGCAAATGCTTTTTAACGTGTATAGCAAATAGAATAGGCATATGTCTAGTAGCAGTGTGGAAATTATGGCTTAAAATTATGTAGTAATGTATAAAATATTAGTATTAATACAAATGAAAATTCTGGGGTATCTTGTGATTATAAAAATAAAAATACAGACTGCCAAAAATGACCATCACTAGGATACTGTTCTAGAGCTGTGATTCTCAAAGCTGTGTGGTCCATGTGTGCCCCACCCCCAGGAACATGTAACTAGCAGCGTAACTAGAGGAGATCTTTCTGTTTCTTAGCTTGAGACCAGGTATATAATTGACCGTAGGGCATTCTGTAATGGACACAAAACTCCCCCAGACTAAGAATAGGTTAAGTTTCAGGGCTGTGGGCAAGCAGATGAATTTTAATCATCTAGCTAAATTATCTGTATTGTAAATGACCTAGGTTTATTTGGACTTTTGTAATTTTTTCTTGTTTTGCTTTGAGGCAGGGTTTTACCTTATAGGCTTTGTTAGCCTCCAGCTCACGCTCCTCCTCCAGGGCACCCTGTCTGAGGATTACCCATGTGAGCGTCCACACCCTTATATAGCAGTAGTTTGCTAGATTTCTCTATCTAACTTTGCTGATACTTTGATAGGGAGGCTGGAAAGCACAAGCATTTTATTATCTCCTATCATCTTGGGAGAGCTTCATGAAAAAAGGACGGTTTCCTTTAGATTATTGTACTTGTTCAGCTGGTTCTGGGGCATTCACCAAATTTTATAGGCCACAAGTTTTCTTAAATAGATTTTTACTGGGACGCAGTAATGCTGACTTATTTGTATGTTGTATGCTTTCATGCTTCACTAGGAGTTAGTTGCTAAGGCCACCAAATCCTAATGCACATCTGCTCTGTGCAGAAATTTGCTAACTCCTACTCTGATGATACAGGGATGCAGAATGACACTGATTAAGTTCACTGAGAGAAAATAATTGATGTTTTTATTCTGAATCAGTCATAACCCTGATTTGTGATTTTGATGGCTTAGTAGGTAGGCACATTTTGCCAAGCCTGACAACCTGAGTTCCATATCCCACCTCTGTAGTTGGTTGCATTTTACACTGTTTACTATTTGGGGAGCCTAACATCCATCTACCAAATAAATACACACAGAAGCTTACTCTTACTTAAGAATGCCTGGCCTTTGCTTGGCTTATTTCTAGCCAACTTTTCCTAAATTATCTCATGTATCTTTTGCCTCTGGGCTTTTACCCTTTTCTATTTCTGTATCTCTCTTTCTTACTCTGTTGCTGGCCGTGTAGCTGGTGACTGGCCCCTGATTCCCACCTCTCCTCCTTTTCTTGCTCTTTCTCCCTCCTCATATTTTCTTCCCAAATTTCTCCTCTTGTTTTTTTCTTTCCACCTGCCAGTCCTGCCTTTCCTTTCCTGCCAAACCATTGGCCATTCAGCTCTTTATTAGACCAGTCAGATGTTTCAGACAAAAAATAGCAGAGCTTCACAGAGTTAAACAAATGTAACATGAAAGAATGCAGCACATCTTTGCATCATTGAACAGATGTTCCACAGCATAAACAAGTGTCACACATCTTAAAATAATCCACAATTAACTAACACGGCAAAGGGAGAGAATGGTCCTAGTTGTCACACATGCCCTCCTTCCCCACACAAAATAAACCACTGTAATAAAAAGAAAGCCCCTAAGAATTCAAAAGGTAATCTACCAAAAATGTATTTAGAGTGATGAAAGGCATTTGAAAACATTTTAAAGGTCCTGAATATAAGAACACAGCTATTCCATGGGACTCAAGTTCTATTCCCTACACGCACATGGCCGCTCCCAACTGTCTGTAACTCCAGTCTTAGGAGATCCAGTGCCCTCTTCTGGCCCCTGTGGACATCAGGCACACAATGTGCTGCACATATATACATTCAGGCAAAACACTCACAAACAAAAAATAAATCTAAAACAAATTACAAAAATCAGATTTTGCTAAGTCTGTTTTCAGCAAATTTTAATTTTTAATATTGTGCTTTTCTGGGAACACAGTTAACCAATGTACGTTTTTAGTTGGTTATTTCACAGGAACTGTATTGGTTGAGGGTGATGGCCATAGTGAAATATAGACTCTTAGATAAATTCCCTCCTATGCATTTCACTTGCTTTCTTCTTCATCCTTCATTGTACACAGTGTACTAACACCATTAAGTTAGAGTCTGTCACCTGTCTGCTGTGTTCAGTTATTAAAACTGTGAGTGGATTTGTTGTTAGGATGTAGAAGAATCATATTTTGCTCATGTGCTTTGACCTGTCCTTAATCAGATGCTATTTTCCTCAAAATCTGATTTTGAGATTATATATAGCAGACATGTACTGAACTCATGTGTGGTATATTTTTTAAGATTGCTTCCTTTGTTTGATTTTTACTAAGCTGCCTGTTATTTTTTAAAGTAATATTTTATAGTAATAGGGGGAAAATGCCTTAAGATACTTATGAACTGTATTCTAACTTTTTTAAAGGGTAAAAGTTCACACAAAGTCTGACGGTCTGGTTTCTATTCATCCTAAGTCTGTCAATGTGGAGCAGACAGACTTCCACTATAACTGGCTTATCTATCACCTGAAGATGAGGACAAGCAGTGTAAGTGCACATGTAGCATAACCTGAATGTCAGTGTTGTACTTTTATGCTTTCAAAATTGTGCTTTTTCTCTGGGATGCAGTGTAGCTTTATTTCTATGAGTAATGTACTTTTTGTGCATTTTCATGAGGTACATGACTTACTTGATTTACGTGGGTTTTCTTGAGAGCCTGCTTTCAAGAAGTGCTGTCAGGAGTTTGCACTATGTAAAGATTTGTTAGCATGACAATATATTTATCTATGTAATAAGTTAATAAGCTTAGTAGTGGTCAGAATAGAAAGTGAGATTCTACTTTTTATATGTTGATATACAAATAAAGTACTCTAGGCTTTATTTGTGTTCATTACTTTTGACATTCAGAAAATGTTCAAGGGAAATTATAGGCTTTAGAACAAAACTGTAAAATCTCAAGGAATTAAGAATGGTTGATTTAAAATGTTACTTCTTCAGAATCACCTTAGCAGGTTAATACCTGTTTTAGAAGGAAGCTATTAGTGTCTGGAATGTTGAATTGCTGTTGTAGGAGTCCGCTCCTACTTCCTCATGCATTTGTTTATATTAACGCCCTTCACAGATTTACTTGTATGACTGTACAGAAGTTTCACCATACTGCCTGTTGTTCTTTGGGGGAGATATTTCCATCCAGAAAGACAATGGTCAGGAAGTTATTGCTGTAGATGAATGGATTGTGTTTCAGTCTCCAGAAAGAATTGCCCACCTTGTGAAGGTAACTAGTATTAATGATTGTCTGTAAGTTTGCAGGCAAATGAGTGTGTTCTCTTGGGGACCACCAGATGGCTCAGCATGAAGCTTGCGGCCGAGCCTGAAGACCCAGGGACTTGCATGTTTGGAGTACACACGTTAGACATTTTCTCTGACCTCCACACGCAGTCCACGGCACACATCATGGCCCCCAAGATAAATAAATGTTTCTAGGAGGAAAGTTTCTTCTTCTATTGCAAGAGAGCCAGTGCTAACTGATTACAGTTTTCCAAATTATTTTTGATATAGTAATAAACTCTTCCAAAGTCTTTTGGAGATGAATGTTTGAATCTTTTAATGATACTTTTAGTTGGTTGCTCTACAGATATTTTGCCTTTCTTTCTAATAGTTTATGAAAATCCTTGTAACCACAAAAGTCACATTTGTCTTTGACATCTAAAAATCCATCTTCCCTGATGAACATGTCTGCTTCCTTCCACCTTAGGGGCTAAGAAAGGAACTGGATATCCTTCTTCAAGAGAAGATTGAACACCCTCACCCTGTAGACTGGGACGACACTAAGTCCAGAGACTGTGCCGTACTGTCAGCTATTCTAGACTTGATCAAAACACAGGAAAAGGCCATTCCAAGGAACTTGACACCACGGTCACAGGAGGGATATTACAGCTGACAGCTTTCTGTGAAGGCCTAAAACTCACCCTGATGTCCATGGTTCTCTCGCTCTCTTTTATTTTTTTTTTTAGGTTTTGGGAAAATTCCAAGCCTTGGGTTATGAATCACTTTTGCGTGTAAGATAGAAACTTTTAGTGGGTAGTAAAGAGTTAATGTGCATGGTTAAACAGTGTCATCTAGCTCCTATAGAGACACTGGGGAAAGCTGTATGCTCTCTGGTCATATACTCTATTGTAGATATGTCCACACTTTGGGAGAATTCTTCTTCCATATATTAAGTGTTGTAACATTGAGAAATTCCTTTATGCCATTATGCAAAATTAATTTTCTGTCCATAGTGACTGTTTAGAGACAGTAAAAGTAGTATGTTTGGCCAAAAAACAGTCTGTAGTTAAGAATTTGAATACAACCACTTTTTAAAAATCAGCTTCTATTACAAGTAAGCTTGATGTTATAAAGCCCAGTATTTAATAAAATGTACAGTGTGTAAATCTCAGCTAACTTCTTAGTTCATTTTCTAGAAGTCTACCTATCACTTAGCTCACTTGGTTGTCGTTTTTTGTTTGTTAACTTTTTCAAGTGTTCTTAACCACCTTATTGTGCTGTGTAGTACATTGTAGCAACTGAGCACATGTGGAAGTGGTGGTAGAGGTTCTGTCCCAGCTCAGCCTCCTTTCCTTGTCTGAAGGACAGGTAAAGGTTGTGAGGATTACACATTCTAATATGTGTAAAGGACCACAGACTAGTGTCCGATGCATATAAGCCTCACACAATCTTTGTTTATTATTTGTCCATGCAATATTTTTAACGTTAAATAATCTTTTTACCATTTATATTTTGTACCGAGGATCCTGGAGGTGGTTGAGCCAAAGGCTTCACACATGCTAGACAAAAGTACTGGGTAACTGAGCCACACATCCCTAGCCTATAATATACCATTCTTATGCTTCTTTACACTCCTGGAGGAATGTGACAAAACATGGCTGTTTTCAGGCTTGTTAGAACTGTTGTTTTTTAACTGTTTTGACTCCCTTCCTGGTTTCTTGTTTGAGTCTCTAACTCTAGCTTAATGGTATTGGTTTTCTCATTGTAAGATAATCAAGTGTGGTCTTATTTCCCTCATAAGTAGTGAGATGACCAGGGTGTATGAGTATGGATTTGCTGACTACACTCGTCCAGCTACTCCTCCCATGTCTTGAGTGTATGTCACCTGGCACTGTGTGCGAAGATTTGAATGTACTGCGTCCTAAATTTGTTCTTTTGGATTGTCTCACCAAAATTAAGTCTGCCCCTGAACTCTTAGAGTGACAGTGGTGTTATATACTAGTTTTGCCCCTAAAGTCAAGGTGTGTTTCAAGCAAGTATTTCTTCTCCACAGCAAGGGAGGCATGCTTCAGAACTGTTTACAGGTAAGCAGTTCACAAAGATTTAAGTGTGGTATTGCCCTCCCCTCCCCGCACCATGATGTCTCTGCAGCAGCTGGTTGGGGGAGAGGGTTGAGTTGCCCATTGCTCTGAAGGTTCTGCTACTGCTGTGTACAGACTGGGGTTGCTAACTGGAAAGTGCATTCCAAGCCTCAAAATGACTTGTTCTGGGGTGGTCTTAAAAAATAGGTCATCAAAAAGAAAAGCCTGTGTGTGTTTCATCACTTTGTACAATGGAGAATAAGCTGGAAAAACACTGAAACAAACTTATGAGGAGACACGAATAATGTTTTAAGAGCATTGAGTTCATGCATATACCTTCCTAATTAACTGACCTGGAAAAAAAGGTTTTGGATAATAAAAAAGTCAATTAATTGCACACTGTATTTTGCTGCATTTGTAAAACAAAATCTAATTTAAAATTCTTTTAATATCCATGCACCCAAGCTAAGTAAATGATGGCATATCCATATATTTGTAATAATTTTATTTGTTAAACAGCATTTTTATTCTGATTTTTTTAAAACTATCTTGACTAGAGAATATTTGAAGATATATCTAGCAAAGTAAATCATGTTACCATTGTTAGTTTTTGATACGTTCCCATACCTTCTTAAAGCTTTAACATATTATATATTTAAGAGTATAGCTCCAGTATGTTGTCTCTACTTTATAAAGTCATGCAGCTAACACACCAGTCTTGATGTAGAACATTCTCATCAACCTAAAATTGTCTTTGTTGCTTTTGCAGGCAAAATTGCCCTTCCCCTGTGGCACCTAGTGATCAGCATTTCATCAGTTTTGCATTTTCTAGGATTTCCAAAAATGGATTCACAGTCTACATGACCAGCCTCTTTGACTTAATATAAAGCATTGAGATAATTAGTGATTTTTATTGTTTATTATTCTCTTTGTCATTGTATCCATTTATGGCTTGATGGACATTTCACGTATGTTCAGCATTTTTGCTGTTAATAAATAAAGCTGCTCTAAATGTGTAGCCAGTTGTCATATGGTTCCATGTTTTCACTTCCTGTGTAAATATCCTGAATTAAGATCATTATATCAGATGGTTAAGTGTGTTTTTTTAAGATTTTTATTTTGATTCATGTGTATATGTTCCTATATAAGTTTATATGCATCCCATGTGTGCTGGTATCTGTGGAGGCCAAAAGAGGGCATTGCATCCTCTGGAGCTGAAATTGCCAGCATTGTGAGCTGCCATGTGGAACGTGTTGGGCACTGAACTCAAGTCTTCTGACTCAGATGACTGAGTTATCTCAAGCCACCTGACTACCAAACTTTCCTCAAGTGACTATACCACTTTTGCTTGTGTGGTATCTTGTTTGTACTTGATATTTTCCTTTGGTTTTTGGTGTGATTTTTAACAGTTAAGCGTTCTATTTCATTTTTGCTTCAGTGATTAGCAATGAGTGTCTTTGCACATGCTCAGTTGCTTCTTTGCCTAGTTGTCTTATACATAGAGTGTTTACATTCTTCACCCTATGTCAAAGGAGGGGTTCTAAAGTATTCCTGTCTAGGGAGAAGATTCGTCATTTTAGATAGATATGCTGTTAGTGCTTGTTTCTTGACCTTGGAAATAGTCCCATGTGCCCAGAGAACGTGGCACCCACTATGAGGGTGGAGCATCGGAACAAAACTGGGTGTTGAGAATACTGTGACAGCGAGTGCTTTGGAAGCATTACACAAGCCGTGTGCATTGTGATTGGAGCCCAGCCAGTCCTGCTGAGTGGGGAACATCTTTTACATTGTGACCTTCTTGGTCCTAAATTTAACTCATGTCAGGAATTTTGAAGTTCAAGGTAGAATGAGTGGCATCTTTCTGAGAAAGGGCGCACGGATAGGTGGGTCATTTCCTAGAGCTTCGGTGCAGTAGTTTTGGACTTGTTCTAGGCATTCTTCCTGTATTGCTGAATAGCATGGGGATGAAAAATTCGATGAATTCACCGACATATCTTGGAGGGCCAGGGCATCAGAAAGATTTGATTTGAAAAGGTTGCACATTTTATGTTGAACTATTGAAGTTTATAAAGGGTATCTCTGTATAAAGTAGATGTGTATAATTATCAAAATACATACAAATCTGAAGGCGTAAGTCATAAACAATCCCACACCAGTTGGGAATTAAAGGGGT
>LOEQ01003866.1:0-10145 GCA_001685075.1 Bramus lutescens
AGAAGCCCCTGCAGCAGGAGCTGGAGGTGCCATGCACTCCCCTCTGGCCAGGAGGGTGCACACTCACCCCTCTGGGTGGGTGGCCTCAGTGCAGGAGCAGGAACTGTTCCTGGGCCAAGGACCTCACAGGCAATAGGGCAGGCTTGGGGGGTCAGGGATGTGTGGAACAAAGACCCTGCAACAGGAGCTGAAGGGGCCCAGTGCTCCTTTCCTGGATGTTCTGCCCCTCCCCAGGATGGCAGCCACTTACTGGTCTGAAAAGTTGTCCTCAGCTCAGGGACAGGATTCTTGGAGGTTGAAGGACCCCCGCAGACAAAAGGGCGAACTTGGGGTGGGGGGAGGGTTGTGAGGAGCCAAGAAGCCCCTGCAGCAGGAGCTGGAGGTTCACTCCCCTCTGGGTGGGTGCACACTCACCCCTCTGGGTGGATAGCCTCAGTGCAGGAGCAGGAACTCAGGGGACAGGACTCTTGGAGGTGGAAGGGCGAACTTGGGGAAGGGGAGGGTCGTGCGGAGCCAAGAATCCCCTATAGCAGGAGCTAGAGGTGCTGTGCACTCCCCTCCAGCTGGGTGGGTGCACACTCACCCCTCTGGGTGGGTAGCCTCAGTGCCCAGAAAGTCATTTTTAAAAGGAGCCATACATCTGTTCACCACCAGCAAACAGAGCCTATCTGAAAAGAAATGTAGGTACCAAGAAGTTCCAATTGGCTCCCTTTTTTGCAGGTCTAGAAGCTTTTTTTAAGTTTTCTGAGGCTTTAAGTGGATGTATATTGCTGAATGTTTGGATGCCATTTTGTAAACAGAGATAGCGCTTTGTTTCCCAGCCAACCAGACCTAAATGATCACACCAAAAATATATTAATTACAACACTGTTTGGCCAATGACTCAGGAATATTCCTAGATAGCTCTTATATCTTAAATCAATCAATTTCTATTAATCTGTGTATTGCCACGAGGCTGTGGCTTACCAGGTAATGTTCTGGGAGTCTGTCTCTTTCACCAGCTACATGACATCTCTCAGATTCTGCCCACTCTCTCTCATTTCCTGCCTGGCTTTACTATGCTAAACCTTTGGAAAAAACAGCTTTATTCATTAACCAATAAAAGCAACACTTATACAGAAGGACATCCCACATCAGACCACAAGTTTTCTCCTCAGTGATAGAGGTTCCTACTCTGCTCTTACCTCATGTTCTTAACAGCTGGCCTTTGACTCTCATTGGTTAGTAGGCATCAATCAGCTTACTATAACAAAAGCTTCCCTCACATTTATGACATCGATGGAACAGTTTAATAATGTCGCCTCCCTTTATTGGTTAAAGATCCTTTGACAAAAATGGAGATCCAATTATCTTCAGCTTCTATAGAATTCCACAATAATAGCCATGTTCATTTCCAAAGGGACAAACAATGACTCAGAGATTACATGCAGTGTTGGTTAATCTTCTTTGTCACCATGCCTGGATTTAACATCACTCTGGAATGACACCTTTGGGTCTGCTGATGAGATGTTTCCAAAGAGGTTTGACTCAAGAGGGAAGGTCCACTGTGAATGTGGGCCGCACCTTCCCATAGTCCTTGTGACTTAGTAAAAAGGATGAAGTGAGATGAGCACCAGCATCTGTTTATCTCTGCCTCCTTCTGTGGATGTAAGTGGCCAGCTGCCTCCTGCTCCTGCCACTGTGTCTTCCCTGCCATGATCTTCCAAGTATGACTCAAAACAAACCCTTCTATCCTTGTTTTCTTTGTTGGGTATTTTTGTGGCAACAGTGAATAAAATAATAATATTACACAGACCTTCCTAATAATGCCATTCTCCATGGAGCAAGGAGGAGTAATCACAGCCATCCCAACTGTAATCAGATTCAAGGACTCTCATTCTTTTCAGGAATCCCTCAGTCACACCCTTTTCTATGATCTGATCTGTTCTTAGATGGTGAATCTTGATTAGGCCAAGTTTGTCTCTAGACTCCATGAATTCTAACAGGATATCAAAGAATATAAATTACAAAGATTTCCTAACCCATCAAGAAAACAAGAAAAAGATATTATTTAAAACTTACAGAGAGGGCTTTCAGGGCCAATAATTAATAATGGGGAGAGGCCCTTTCACTAGCCTTATTCTTTTCCTACAGTCATCTAGGTTGGAGAGTTGCCACCTTGATTGATTCCACCTAGGTTAAACCTCAGGAAGGAGACCTCCCATGGCCTATTGAGAAAGTCAAACATAAAACTGGATTTAAATTGTAGTCAAACAAACAGATCAGTAAGAGTTTTACTGTTCACCCCTTCCTTCCTGCTACTTATTTTTGGTTCTGGCCTGGCTGCTGCTTCTGCCTTCTTATACCCAAGATAAAAACTCTAGGTCGCCCTGCTAATTTAGCTATTGTTATATCTCAGATCCTCTGTGTACTTCTCCAAGGAATTTCACAGATCCAGTCACACACCCATGCATTCTCCTTCTCCCCCATGTGCTACTTGAAAGGACGACATTTATTGCCCCCACAAAAAGCTAGATCTGCACCTCCCTACCCAGGATTCAAGGCAGCTTGATTGTTAGTCAATTATTAACTCATCCTCCACCCCCTTCTAACACCTCTACAGGCTGTTTCATATTGCCCAAACTCCCACTTCCTTACATTTGTTACCAGTATAGTCCCTTTGTGTAGTCTCCCCTCCTCCCTTGGAAACCTTTCCAGACTTAGTCTGGTAGGACAGAGGCCTTTCTGTCTTCAGATAGCCACTGTACTATTCCTGGGGTGAGTCAATCTCTTATCATACAGGACAGCTCAATTCATCACCTTTCCCTTGGCAATCTAACTCCATTTATCTGGATCCCCTAGATTGGTCCCCAAGATACAGAAGTCAGCAAGAATTGAGACTCTAATCCCTCTGTACCCACTTAACCAGAAGTAGCCAGATATACACCATATCCATCTCCTAAATAATTTTAGGGTCTCATTTTGAGGGGTTAGAATTAGGTGGCTGATTAGAAATTCAAAGATTTGAAAGTCATTAAAGTTGGGCCCCTCCCTCATGATCAAGCCCCCTTTTCAATTTTCCTGATTCCATACGAACTTCAAGGCAGAGCAATCATCTCTCCTTAGGATGTGAAATGCCTTGTGCAAGGAGGGAGTGTCACAAATGTTCATCCTTAGATATAGAGTACAGTATGAGAGGGGAAAAGGGAAGGGTGCAGGGTTTTTGAAAACCATTAAGGAAACACTGTTTTTCTCCTGGTAAGGAGTAGCTATTTGTGAATTTGTTTATTTTTCTTGCTTTAATTCATCTTAATATACCCTGTTATATAATATTTGGTCTAAAGAATAGAATTTAAGCTGTTTATCTGGTCCTCAGTGGAGACATGACTTTCTGATACATAAAAAACACAAATCATTGTCCCTTCCCTTAAGAGCTGATCTAAACAGGCTTGTCAGTCATCTGGATAAGAAACTGCTCCCAGAAAAGCTATTTATTTGAAAAACTTTAGGAAATAATATAAAGTCTACAGGTTGTACCCTTTGCTCAATTGTTCCACAGTGTGCGCAATGGGATTTTAAAGGCTGACCCTTCTCTCCAGAGACTCCATTTTGCAAGTGCTTTTGATTCCATTTTGATGCAGGAGCATGACTCTGCATCCGGGTGAACATGTAAACTGCACCATCTGTCTGGCATCACACACACATGGCACAGACTAATTTCCAGGAGTAGAAAGGGTGCCGTCCCATAAATTTATTTAGGATGAATTGAGATTGTAAGGAAATAATGACTTATTAAAATTCTATTGGGAGAAGCTGGCCCAAGAACTTGTAGAAAGCACAAGACAGAAAAGAGGTGTGGCTCTCACTTGGATCCTGTAAATAGATGACCTCGCACTTCCATGAGAGCAGTCCTCACTGACCTGTCATCTGACTATCCAGAAACCAACAGGCAGAAAGTTCCCATGTTTGGGGTTCAGCTCAGCTGGGTCTCTGATGTTGACATGGCTTATTCAAGCTGCCTATCCTGTGCTCCTAGTGGGACCTGCTGCCCATTCATCTCTTCTCCCCATTTCTGCAACTCAACTCCAACCCTGTAACCTAACTCTAGAGTCAGTAGCAGGCAGCTGAGTTTCACTTTCTTATCCTACCAATACAGGCTCTATTTGCATTTCTGTCAGTTTCTGCATGGTTCCTACTTTTCTGTTGCTCTGATAAAATGTCCACGATGAAGGTGACTTATAGAGGCAAGCGTTTATATGGGCTGTGGCTTCAGAGGGTTAAGGCCCATGATGGCAGAGAAAAGATACAGTAGCTGGTAGCAGGAATAGGAATGTGAGGCTAATTTCTTGAACCACAAACCTAAAATAAAGGAAATGAATAAGAAATGCTGACATTCTTTATACTCTCAAACCATGCCTTAGTGACAGACTTCCTCCAACAAGGCCATATCTTCTAGGCCTTCTCAAATGGGGACCAAGTGTTCAAATGCTGCAGACTATGGGGGAGTCTCATTCAAAACACCACACCCTGCTTCTTGGGAACCTCTAAAACTTGAACTTGCTGCAGCCTCTTAATCCTTGACAGCCCTTCTGTGAAATACATATATATATATATATATATATACATACATATACTGTGTTATGTAATATCTAAATTGAAAGTTAATGTTAGTGATTAGTATAGGAATAAACTAATATGTGTTCTTTTTAACCTAAGTTATCAACAAAGCCTAAATATTTGGCCAATTGCTGTCATTGAATGTGTTATACCTAGGAGCTGGTGAGATGTTTCAGTGGGAAAAAGCTTGCTACCAAGCCTGATGACATTAATTCAGTCCCCCAAATCCACATTGTGCAAGGAGAGAAGCTGACTCCTACAGGTTGACCTCTGACCTCCACATGCCCACCGTGACAAGTGCATGACCGCATACATGTACATGCAAGTAAGTACCATGACATGTGAATTTGTTATACCATTAATTTTGCCATTGCATAAAGACACAAATGTGTCCATCTACACTTCTGATACATCACTCCCATGATGCTATCACAGCATGTAGCTGGCACAGCATTCCTTTTGGGACCATCCTTCTGTGAGAGTGCTTTGCTCTGCAGTGGTCTCTTTGGCCATTGCCCACTGTCATTATACAATAAAGAATTCTATCTTCTACACTAAATAAACTTTATACATGTTAGAAAAATAGAGAAGAAACATTATATAACATTACAATAAATGCAAGAAATGTCATTAATAAGGTTTAGTAAATAATGAAACCTCCTTTTGCCCTCTGCTTCATTAGGTGAACTTTCAAAGGGATCCATGATGGAAATCCCCACTTACGTCTAGTAGAAGTCAAAAAAACAAGTGTGTGTAGGAGGGAAGCAAACAACAACAATAACAAAATGAAAACCCTGACCAAGTGCTGGAGCGATGAGGCAGTGGTCAAGAGCAGATGGGCGTGGTGTGGTGGTGCACACTTTTAATCCTAGCATTAGAGAGGCAGAGACAGGTGGATCTCTATTAGTTTGAGGCCAGCTTGATTTCAACACTGAGTTCTAGGCTAGCCAAGGGTAGATCTTGTCTCAAAAAGAAACACAAAAAGTCCAGTCGTCACTTGGCCTCCTGTGGGCACTTGTGTCTCCCAGGCATTTTTAATGATAAATTTTACCACCAGAGTTTTAAACTGTGTCCCAGAAGTGATTCTCCGATAACTGAGGTGAAGGAGCTCTGTGCTCCTCCTTTGCTATGGAATTTGCTCTCATATTCTATTCTCTTAACATGTGGCCAACCCTTTTCATGACCACCAGATGGCAATCTATTCAAAAACTCTCGCTTTGCTTCTCCCCCACCAAGCAAACTGTTTGCTTTATAATAACCTCCCAAAATGCGCTCAGACTACATGATTAATACGTGAACAGAATAATATTTTAAGCAAAAGGAGCCCTGTTGCACCAGGTCCCAACCATAAGTTAAACAGAGGAGTCAAAGATGCAATTTCTTTGCTTGCCTTTCTAGGGCTCCCTCCCCACTCCTTGCTGGAGTTTTGGTCCCAGTAGCTTCCCACCGGTTAGTGTTAAAGGCTTGTCCTCAGGTGGCAATTCTGGTAGGAGGATGAAATCAGTGAGGAGGGGACATTGGAAGGCTTGGGGATGGTCTAGAGTGATGTCCTTGAAGTGGGTAGTGAAATGCGGTAGTGCAGCCTTCTTTATCCTTTTCACGTCCAAGTTGTCATGAGGTGAGTGGTTTCGTTCACCATATTTTCCCACTATAATTTAATATGCTGCCTTTCCATAGGCCCCAGCAGTAACGCTAATCATTCCTGGTTAAGAATTTCCAAACTTTGATGCCAAAATAAATCTTTTCTCTTTTCAAGTTTATTATTCTCAGATATATTGTCAGAATAACGCAAAACTGAATAATCCCCTCCCTCTCTGTCTCCCAGTCCCCTCCCCCTCTCTCCCTCCTCTTTCCTCTTGTCTCTGTCTCCCAGTCCCCGCCCCCTCTCTCCCTCCTCTTTCCACTTGCTTCTTTCTCCTTTTCTCCCTCCCTTCTCTCCTCCTTGGTTTTTTCCTCCCTTTCTTCTTTTCTTCCCTTCTCTTTGATATTGTCCCGGAACAAGTTACATAACAAATCTGTAGAGCAGGTTTTTCCTTTTTAAATTTTCTTTTATTTGTTGTTGTTGTTTACTTGTTTGTTTGGGGGCATTGCTGAGAATAAAACCTTCACCCTTTAGCCCCCCCCCAACCAGTGTCCTGAGACTTATCTACAGAAAGACAATTTTAGCCAGCTCAGTTTTTAAGTGTTCAGTGATGAGGATATTTAGAGTCACACCTGAAATATGGTGTGTGGTCAATAAATGTTGGTACCAATGGTTTCTGCCATCATGAACAGTAGCAAACATGACACTAAAGAGATTCAACCAGGGGATGCTTAATCTATTGTTGTTCTTTATCTAGAAGCTTCCTCTTAAAATCTGTTTGGATTGAGAACTAGGTTCTTCCGATGGTTACACAGACCTGTGTCAAGACTTTCAGCATCTGTGTAGGTACTTCCACAACCCATTACAAGTTTCCTTGCTACAAACCAGAGGAGAGAAGCAGGCTGAATTCCTTGGAAACTGGTCCTCAAGTTCAGGATTGTCACACAGAGGGATGCATCTAGAGTGGTGGGCTTTGAGCCCATCAACTTACACAATGACTTCATAAATTCAAGTCCTGCCATGAAGAAAAGAGGTGTCCTACGAGCTCAGCTTCGCCATGCTGGCTTTCCTGCTTCATTTTGTCTCTGAAGGACCTGCTGCCTTTGTCTGAAAATTTGGACAGTTTTACCTTGGGATAACAGCATCTTTCCCCATCTAGAAGAGAGTCTGACTGCGAATGAAGCCATCATAACTGTGCCTGAACTGACCTTATTGCTAGTTCCAACAATATAAGCATAAGTAAAATATGTCTTAGTTGATGTGCTGTGCTTTCCTGAGCTCTGTGGGAATGCAGAGGTTGCTTCCTGAGTTCTTCCAGCTTCTTCATCCTCCTCTTCCTCCTCACTTTCCTTCTCTGCCTTCACAAAGTCTCAAGAAACCCAGGCTGATCATACTCTTCACTTCAGAACTTACAGGCATTTACCACCTGCCTGGGTTAATGAGCCACCTTAAAAAAATCTTGTTGCCATATTCTTCTAGTGTTCTATTTCCCTGTGTACAGTTTCTCATGATCTGGGTCTCCAGATGCAAGCACCAACAAACTCCTGACTGTAGGTATGATGTGCCCAGTCATCTGATGTCCAGGCCATCACAGCTGGAGCCATACAAACACTGTACTCTCTCCACCATGACAATCTGTACCCTTGAACTGTGAGCCACAAACACTTCCCTTCTTGAGTTGTTTTGGCAAGCATTTTGTCAAAGCAGCAAGGAAAGTAACTAACATAGCAAACATTAGCATTACCCATTTCCTGGTAACTTTGTCTTCTCAGGAATTTTTCATTTCACTTTACCTAGTATGCTGAAGCACAATAGTCATAATAATCCCTAACAATAATTTCTGCTTCTGTAATATCAATAGTGATGTACACTTTCATTCCTAATTTCAGTATTATCACTTTCTTTCTTTTTTCTTTTATTTATTCAATTTAATGAACAATTCATCAACTTTGTTGATCCTTTAAAAGAGTCAAGATTTAGTTTTAACAATTTTCCAAACTATCCTAAGAGAAAAATAGACTTTTCCAAAGACACATAGGGGCTGAAGAGATGGGAGAGATGGCTCCATAGTTAAGAGCTTGTACTGTTCTTGAAGAGGACCTGGATTTCGTTCCTAGCACTCACATCACATGGCTCATAATTGCTTGTACTTCCAGTTTTGAAGGTACTCAAAACCCTCTTCTAGTCTCTGAAGGCATTGCACTCATGTGTACATACCTACATAGAGAAAAGCACATACACAATAGATACATATTTCTAAATGAGCTGTATAAAGTAGCAGAATTAAAAGTTGTCAATAAAATTTTGTGGCCATGTCATGCTGACAGTGCACAGTGTCACTAGTGGATTCCACCAGACATGTCAAGATGACACACTTCCAAAACTCAAAGGCACAGAAGAATATGGAACATTTCCTAGCTCTTTCAATAATGTTAATATTAATCCTACATAAAGCCAGACAACATCATAAAAAGGAAACTATATACCGATATCCCTTTGAATGACACACATATCCTTAGAAAAGTTAGTAAACTAAATCCAGCCACACATGCTAAGAGGTTGATGTTATCTACAAACAATGGAATATTATTTTCTATAAATAGAAATTAAATGCTGAAATATTAATATGCTGCAGTATAAGAGAAGTTAGAAGTATACTATGTTATAGAAGTAAGAACCAAAGATTATTGCATGGCTCCATTTAAGTAAAATATCTAGAAGATACAAATCAGCAGAAATAGAAGACACACTATTCATCAGTATTCGGGAAAAGCAGTAAAAATATCAGTGATTGCTAAGAACTGAAGACATGCTAGCAAGGCTGAATAAGTAACAAGAATTTTTATACTGGTGAAACTATGTTACTTTAGTGATGAATATTTGTTAAAACCTGCAGAACTTTATATAACAAAGAATGAACCTAATGTTTCCACATAAAAATGTATTTAAATCCTAGGACTGAGTGCTGAATGTGACTGAAGAATCTAATTCTATTGCAAATATATGGAAAAAAATTACTGAAAGTGATTGGGGAAAGGAAGTGACTAAAGTTATTTTGAAAATATGAGTAGAGCCTATAACCCAATGCAAAAGTACTTTAAAGTTGTAGTCTCTTTGATAGACTTTTTAACTTTGGAATATACCTTCAGAATTCTGAAAAGTTTATGCATGTTTATTAAAAAACAGAAATTGTGAATGTGGTTGGTGAGTAACTGGGAAGACAAACTTCTTTCTGTTCAAGAGATGGTTCCAAGAGAAATAATATCAACTGAGGAGATAAATAGAAACACATGTTTAATATAACACCATTACTGATGGTTACATACAAAGACCTTTATTGATCCCTATTTGAATGTGGGATAATATGCACACATACATTTTCTCGCATTGCTCTAGAACAATTTGAAGCAATATCAACTTATACTGAGTACATCTCACACCCAGATCTTGGTTTCTAGCAATCATGAAAATGTACAAGAGCCTTCCACTGTAGAAATGGAATGTAAATCTAGAGATGAGCTGGAGCAACAAGTGGTGGGGATGTGCCAGAGGGACACAAGAGTCAACTGAAGGGGAGCACGGACAGCTAAATAAAACTCATAGTGAAGTACTGGCATGTAGCTCAAAACAAAAGTGAATACCCATGAGCCTCTGTTAGAGAACATGAAAAAATAATCCCACACTAGCTCAGCATTGAATATAATAAAGGCCTCTTTATTTAGGAGGAACTCACAGATCACAGTCCTCTGCATGAGTGGGTAACTGGAACCGAATCTAGCAGCAGCTGAAAGGGAGAGAGAGAGAGAGAGAGAGAGAGAGAGAGTTAGTTTATGGCTGCATTTATAGTATAAGAGACCACACCCAAGTGTGTTGGTATCTTAAATGTGATTGGCTGACAGAGTTCCCACAGCACTGAAGGCATAAATCATAAATAATCCCACACCAGTTGGGATTTAAAGGGGTATTT
>LOEQ01003866.1:23542-34828 GCA_001685075.1 Bramus lutescens
TCCACCCAGTTTACACACCAGGCTGAATCCCAGTCTACACACCAGGCTAAGTTCTACCCAGTTTACACACCAGGCTGAGTCCCAGTTGACACACCAGGCTGAGTCCCACCCAGTTTGCACACCAGGCTGAGTCCCACCCAGTTTACACACCAGGATGAGTCCCAGTGTACACACCAGGCTAAGTTCCACCCAGTTGACACACCAGGCTGAGTTCCAGTTGACACACCAGGATGAGTCCCACCCAGTTTACACACCAGGATGAGTCCCAGTTTACACACCAGGCTGAATCCCAGTTTACACACCAGGCTGAATCCCAGTCTATACACCAGGCTGAGTCCCAGTCTGAAAGAGAACGCTGATGCCTCAATGTGAGTATAGTCATACAGAGGGAAGAAAATAATTGTCTTTTGCTTTGTCTTTTATCCTATTTACATCCAGGCACACTGGAGAGAGTCATGCCAATCTATTGACTCAGTCCAACCTCACGGACACACCCATGTCTGGGCCTTTGGATGCCCTGTCATGGCCAAGCTGATGTATACTATACATTAAAAAGGAGACTGTAGGACATGGTTCTAGGGTTAGAAAAGGCATCTGGGCTGGTATTTAAATTTTGAAACCACCAATTTAGTGATGAGACTTAATGAGACTGCAGTGTCTGTGATGTAGATGGAGAAGCCATCTGGAGCCTGAGTCTTGGAATAGGCAAGTAGAATCCAGAAAAGAGGATGAAAGACTGAAAAGAAATAATCCCTCAAGTGGTCAGAGGATGAGATGGCACTAAGCTGCGGAAACCAGATGAAGAGAATGACTCAAGGAGAGGAAGCTTGCTGTGCCAAATGGTCCTGTGTGATACATAGGGGGTGAGCTCCAGAGGCCTTGACAGGAGAAATGTCTGGGAAGGCTATGGTGGTTTGAATGAAAATGATCCCCATAGGCTCACTGTGGTACTATTAGGAGGTATGGGTTGTGTTGAAGGGTGTGTGACCTTGTTGAGGGAAGAGTAATACTTGGAGGTGGACTTTGAAGTTCCCCATGCTCAAGCCAGGTCCAGTGACTTTTGCTCTCTCTGATGGAGATGTAGAACTCTCAGCTACATCTCCAGCACCATCTTTGCCTGTGTGTCTCCGTGCTTCCTGCCATGATGATAATGAATTAAACCTCTGTTTGAAGCCAGGTCCATGTTAAATGTTCTCCTTTATAACAGTTGTGTTGTTGTGGTGTAACTTCACAACAGTGGAACTTTGAGACAAAGGTCAAGTTGGAAACAATGGGTTTGTGTTCGAGGCAGCATGAGAAGTGAACATTATTCAGATTTGTGTTACAATACCAAAGCAAGCAAGACAACTAACTTGTAAAGAGAAAACATCTACTTGGCTTGCAGTTGGGGACATTCAAAGGTACTGTGTTTATATTGTGAGAGTTATATCAAGGGTTACAGACAGGGGCGCTTAATGGACTGGCTGTGTCCAACAATGAACATTCATCCATGAACACCTGGAGATAGGCAAACTAGTCTCCAGATTGCAGGGACAAGGAAGGGTTAAGAACAGGCAGAAAAAAAAGTGTCTTGGAGAACTTTTTCTGTAAAGGGAAACAAATTTGATGGAATAGTAGCAGAAGAGGAGGAAGGCCTTCAGTTAGGAGAATCACCACTGCAGAAGTAAGATGAGATCCAGTCACAGGATAATGACGGACCTGAGGGACAATTGTGGACAGTGTGTCCATTGCCATGGCAACAAGACAGAGGAGTAGCAAGTTAGCCAGAGGCTCAGATTAACGGATTTAAAGGGAGGAAGGGGTGAAAGTTCACTTACACCCTCCAGGAAATGGGAGGGGAGGGGAGGGGAGGAGCTTGAGCAGAGGAG
The DNA here is from genome assembly GCA_001685075.1 of Bramus lutescens. Classification (NCBI taxonomy): domain Eukaryota; kingdom Metazoa; phylum Chordata; class Mammalia; order Rodentia; family Cricetidae; genus Bramus; species Bramus lutescens. The sequence continues at coordinate 25,411 of LOEQ01003866.1, forward strand.
AGAGGAACATCGGAGAGAGAAGTGACCAGAGTCTCTGGATAATTTTGAGGTCACTTGGAATTGTGACTGGAGAAGTTACTATGCTTATACAGTAGGACAGTTGTGGGCTTGGGCTCCTTCAACACAAGAGTGTCATGTGAAGAGGAATGGACTGTGCTTGCATCATAGCATCCCTGGAGGGTGTATGGGGAAGCCGGGGCAGCTCACCCTTTGGTCCTGCGTGCAGGAGAGCTGGAATGATGCTCACGGGATCCAGTCTGAGTTAGAAGAGAAATAAACACTGGAGGGAGATGCAGACAGTGTAAGGCCATGGAGAGACTGGGAATCTTCTACTGGAATCTCACAAATTACACATGGAGGTTTAAGTGCAAAAGAAGCATTAATATTACAATCTTCCTTTAGGGTAAGGGGAAAAGACAGAAAATTGCCTTTCTCCTTCCTTCTTTCCCTCCTCCATTTCTTCTTCTTCTTCCTCATTTCTTTTTAGAAATATCATATGCACTAATACATGTTCTGTGAAAAGACTGCCTCTAAGGAAAGCATGAACCCTTCAAGTGAAGCTCTCTAGCAAATGCCTGTGACCTCAGCCAGACTACAGAGAATATTTAACTGGGTGATGTTTTAAAATAAAAGTCATTCTAAAGGGGCAAAATTAATTATAAAAAGCCCAGGCAAATCACACTGGAGTAATATTGAGTCTACTGTTGGCTACAGTTTTCAGCAAAAGGAAAGATTCACTCAGGCAGAAAGCACTCCATGAGTCAAGAGCAGATGACCAAACTGCTTAAGTTCATTTCTGTCTCCACATGCAGGAGCAACCCAAGTCACAGCTCAGTCCTAAACTGGGTGCTTATGAAGGCAAATTAACTGTCTCAAGTCGGCAGGGTACCACTGTACATATAGCCGAAGTAATTCTAAAAGTGCTAAAATTATACAGCATTGCAGCATGCTTTCTAAGCCAGAAGGAACTTGCCATGATATAAATTGGTCCCTGTAGTACCCTGTTAAATCAGCTGCGCCTTAGGAAATGTGAGGATAAAACAACATGCTGACCATCTAGCTGTGCCTGGATATGGCTTGATTTTATATATGGTTAGAGATGTTCACACATGTAGTGGTACACCTGATCAGGAGTGACCTTGGTTTGTCATTCTTTTTTATCTTTTACACTCATCTTGTATATTTAACTCAGCTATGTTTTCTGGACTGAAGGAACCAGAACAGAGACATTTATGGAAGGGAAGCTGGTGTTTCAAAGTATGAACTGTACGATTTGTAATGTGGCATTCCCCAGTAGCTTGTGTGTGTCATAAATACTCTCCCTCTAGGAAAATAGACATTCTGTTTACACTGCTTGGATTATTGTGCACGTGTGTGTAAGACCCACATTGTACCCCATAAACTTTTATAGTTATTATATGCTGAGATTTTAACAAATTAACCATGGCAGTCATGCTAGGGAATCAGGTAGGATGACTGCAGATCTTCACCCCTTCCCGGTTCCACTAACTCCAGTCCCCCAGTCTTAATCCCAGCTCTGTAGTCAACCTTCTGCTATGGCCTGTCCTCATCCTCTGCGCCCATTCCCAGTGAACTAAACACATCTGGTAGAGCCCTCTGCTTTCCTCCCTCCTGTGAACCCCCATCCCACCAGTGTCTGCTCTCAAAATCAAGAAACATTAGGACTCCCACAGTGGTCACAAATATCAGGACCCCGGAAGAATTTCCTACCAGGCAACACACAGCCACTGTACTCCCCTAAGAATCAGAGAGAGCAATGGAGACTAAGGAGCAAAACACTCACACAACAAAGATGAAACCAAATATTAGCACAAAGAACTGCAGTTTTCAAAATCCCAGATGCCAGCATAAAAACACAATCAGTAGGTGTTAGGGCAATACGTCTTCACTAGAGCCCAGAAACTCCGCCATAGCAGGCCCTGAGTATTTCAACATAGTTGAAACACAAGAAAAAATAAAACTTAAAAGAGCCTTTATGAATGTAATGGAGGTCCTTAAAGAGGAAATTAATAAATACCTTAAATAAATCTACAAAGACAAAATATTGGGAGGAAGTGAACACAACAGTTCAAGACTCAAAAGCAGAAATGAGTAAGAAACCATAACAGAGGAAAGCCTGGAAATGAAAAACTTAGGAATTCAAGCAGGAATACAGAGATGGAAGAGAGACTCTCAAGCATTGAAGATAGGTTGACAGAGGTTTCTGTCCTGCCCAGTCCCACAGCCCTTCAGTCCCCTCAAAACACACAGAGGTCTATATTAATTATAAACTGGTTGGTCTACTATCTCAGGCTTCTTATAAACTCTTATATCTTATATCAACCCATAATTCTTGTCTCTTTAGCCATGTGGCTTGATATCTTATCATTGAGGCATTGTCATCTTGCTTCCTCTGCATCTGGGTGACGACTGCAATCTGAGCCTTTCCTCTTCTCAGAATTCTCCTGTTCTGGTTGCCCTGCCTATACTTCCTTCTGGGCTACTGGCCAATCAATGTTTTATTAAACCAATACAAGCGGCAAATCTTTACAGGGTACAAGACCATTGCCCCACAACAAAGATACAATAGAGAGAAATTAATAGGTTGGTAAAAGATTTTACATCTAAAAAAAAACTCCTGGCACAAAATATTCATGAAATATGGGGCACTATGAAATAAATCTAAGAATAATAGGAATACAGGAAGACAAAGAAACCCAGGTCAAAGGTGTGGGTCATTAGCTACCATAAGGGCAAAGGGAGCAGAAGCTGCAAACAGGGTTCAGACAGCCTTGAGCATGACTTAAAGAACTTCCAGGAGTCAGCTTCAGAGAAACAGCTCTTTTTATTGTTCTGGAGGGGTAAGGTATATAAAAGTTCTTAGAGATATGGACAGGAAGGGCTGACTGGTCATAACACATCACCTAACTGTCATTCAGCTGGAGGAAAGAGCAGGACTTATGTGCTGAGTCAAGTGTTTGCAGGGAGCTCTAAGAAGGATCATCTTCTAAATAAGGTTAGACATCTGAGCTTAGAGACGCTCTCCAAATGAGACTAGACAGAGATGAGGAAGCCCCGCTAAAAAAAGGAGTCCTCCATTTTGCACCAAGCTCAGAGAGTTATCTAGACATGATGGACTGTAACCTTAAACATAGGGTTCTCCAACACAAAAGCAGAGAAAATATTTTTAACAAAACCATAGGAGAAAATTTCCCTAACTTAAAGAAGGAAATATTTATTAAGGCACAGAACACCAAATAGATTTGACCAGAAATAAATCCACCTCAGCACATAATAATCAAAACACTATGTAGAGAAAAAAGAAAGAATATTAAAAGCTGCAAGAGAAAGACCAAGTAGCATATAAAGTCAGACCTATTAGAATAATACCCAACTTCTCACTGGGTACTTTAAAAGCCAGGCAGAACAGGACAGATGTTCTACAAACTCCAATAGACCACAGATGCGAGCCCAGACCACTATATCCAGCAAAAATTTCAATCACAATAGATGGAAAAATACTATAAATATATACCTACAAATCTACTATCTACAAATCTATCTACGTGTATGTTTGTATGTATATATGTATGTATGTATGTATATATAATCTATCTACAAATTCATTCTCACAGAAAGAACTAGAAGGAAAACATCAATGTGCAGAGGTTAACTACACCCAAGAAAACACAAGGAGCAAATAATCAGAGACCAGCAAATAAAGTGGGGGGAAAAACACCACATGAGCAAAATAATGGGAATCAACAAACAGAGCTCATTGATACCTTTTAACATCAATGGTCTCAATTCTGTAACAAAAAGACTAACAGTACAGATGAGAAAATAGGATTCATCCTTCTGCTGCATCCAAGAAACACACCTTAACATCAAGGACAGATATCACCTCAGTGTAAAAGGATTAAAAGTTTTATTACTAGCAAATGGACCTATGAAGCAAGCTTGTGTCACCATTTTAATCCCACCTTACATAAGGGGAATCTAGGTTTAAAATGCCCTTCAACTCCCACACTTAGCGAACAGCTGAGCTAGGATTCAAACTCAGGCTCAGAATCTGACTCTTTCAACTCAGATCTCAGGGTAGTTTATCAAAGAATCCAATTTGTCACTTTGGAAGTTCTGGCCATCCTAGACTCATCTCTATTTTTGACAAAGCTTTCTGAGTTTTGTGATCTTGAATTATGCGATCTTCCAAGCTCGGACGCTTAGGAAAAGGGAGGCCAGCTTGCCTCTCTTCACAGCCCCCCCACCCCACCCCACTGGAGCATCCTAAAGCTATGAAGCGGCTCAGCTAAGATCAAAGGGGTCGGGGGCAGAGAGTCCCCAGGAGACTCTGAGAGTTCAGTTACACCATGGCTGTGTGACCACGTTCTCAACTAAAAAATTCAGTTGCTTTCAGGGGAAAGCCAGGGAAAAGACACTTCCTTTTTTCCTCAGTTACAGCGTGACTGGATGGGACAAGAAATGGGAAAGAGTCAACACCACACCTAGAAACTGTTACTGTGTGTTCTGCCTATCAATGTTAAATGTATAAATTAGATAGTTTTGTGATTTTAATAGTACATGGAAAACTCTCCGTGGACATCTATTAATTATCATTTGCTTAACCTTTTATCAGATATTTCTGGCTTGACTGTAAAAGCCTTGACAGCAGAACCCTTGGAGCTTCCATCGATTTCCACTCTGAATTCTCCACATCACACAGACGCTGCAAAAGCATTTCTTGGATTCATTTTGTTTCATAACATATTCTCTGTGAGTATCAATTCAAGGTGATCAGTGGATTTTGGTAAAGCCTCCTTTCTGATGGTCAGTGACTCTTTGTCTTGTTTTGTCCTTTTGTGCTACCTAAAGTTGATCACTTGGGGGCAGCATTGAGTTGACTTACACTAAACAAGAAATCTGAAGGGGCTGACAGAAAATGAATAATTCTCTGTGTACGACACTAGCTGGAAAATGACTGAGGGTTTTGCTACAGAAATCTATTTAAAAGCAACATGTTTATGTGTGTGCCTCATGGGAACTTTTGAGGCTAAATGACTTGCTTTTGATAATCCTGGGCAAAGTGTGGACCATTTAAACATTTACTCACATAGCAAAATGGAGTCAATGCATGACCCACACTAGGAAGCCAGACTTGCATAGCACCGTTCAAGATGTGGAAAGATACATCTGCTCTGCTCGCAAAACGTTTCTTCAGTCCTTGGGACTCCCTAACTCAGTTCAGTGAAACCGAAGGAATGCTCTGTCACCAAATTTCTCCGCACTAGGTTAGTAGAAGTGTTTTATTTAGTCAGTTAGTTTCCTAAAAGGCCCGGTGCACTGTGTAAATGCTATACAGTCTCCTAAGGCTCCAGCAATAGCTGCAAATACAGGCTTAGAAGCTATGCCTCTTCAGGAGCCTGACAGTCCAACAGGAATCCAAATGCTCTGATAAACAAAATAGATCCAGATATTTCAGAGGCTTGCAAAGAACCAGAAACAGCTCACAAAGGGACACTGTTCTTCAGGAACTTAGCCTTCCTTGTCTCTAATTTTCACCAGAGTTTTAAAAATAGAGTGTGTTTTTATTCCAGGTGCCTTTCCACGAGAATCCAATGGAAAGAATGGTGGGGCACATGAGTCACTCTGTTGTCTTCGTTCTGTTCACCTGCTCTCTTGTTTATAACAGGGCTGTTTGCATCCATTTGCTCCTTCAGCAGGCATCTTTGAATACCTACCGTGCGGTCAGCACGGAAGAGAGAAAAATGAAAGATGCATTGTGAATATTAACGCGGTTCACAGTCCAGGGAAAGCAACAGACCTGCAAGTAACTGCCAGTGTGCCGGTATCTTTCGGGCTTCCATACCATTATCCTTCCATAGTGTAACTAAATTATGTTTCGGAGTGTAATCTCAGAGAAAAGAGGTCTAATTTTTTGGGTGAGAAAAGTGAGTTCCAGAGCATAATGGATGTGGCCACACAGATGGTCAATACAGAAGCCACCGAAAGGAGGTGGTTCTTTTCCACTAAAGATGATATCATTCCAGAATGTGCATTCTAGGTGCTCAGTAGAAACCTTTAGCAGACTTCTGTTTGCTGACCTTATTGTAAGATCTCTCACGGCTTCCTTTGTCTGGACAAAATTCTCACAAATATACATGTCTTTCGTGATCCAGCCAACATTGTTTAGTCTTTGAGATTCTTAGTGGGCCATAGTGGGTCCTGACTTGTCACTGGCCTTCTGTTTCCTAAGCCTTGGCTCTAGGAATTGGTTGAGGACAGATCAGTGATTCTGAATTTGACTTTGCATATTTTGCTTCCCTGCTATGCCTGACCAACACCATTTCCCTATCTTACCTTTAAGAGCATTTTCCAAACCCAGTGAGAAAGCTCACACCTCCTGCTGGAGAAAGTTAACAGCAGCACTTGCCAGGTTTCACACTAGAAACACTTTCACCACAGGGGACTTCAGGTTACTGGGGTTCCAATGCGCTCTGAGCTGTGCCAGGAAAATGTGCAGTCTGCTCTGAATAGGCAGTACCCAGGAGCTCCAGCAGACCACTGCCCCATCTGAAGTAAGAGACTCGGCAATGGTCTATCCTGGTTCACCCCTCATAGGCACACCTTTCTTTGGTGATGTGGAGAAGTACCAGGCTCACTTGCAGGTTTGGGAAGAATAGCCAGTATTGGGCTAACCTTAGTAGGAATAGAGAGAGGAAGCAACACACTATGAAACTTAGCCTATTAAATTAATGATAACACAAAAGAAAGGAGGCAAAATAAACTGTATCACTAGGTAAATGTTATCATTCTGACATGCCTGCTCACCTCCAGACATAGTTATGAGCATAGTGGCAGAACTATTGGGTAAGGCTATTGCTGAAGGTATGACTGATAACCCATAGATCTGATACTACAAACTCTGCTCCTTAGACCATGTTTTGGAGGGGGAAGCAGAGGAGTTGTCCTTCTAAAATTCATTTGTAAAAACCCTAAGTTCCAGTTGATGATATTAGGGGTGGGGTCTTTATGGTCAAGTTTTAAGAGTGGAGCTCTCACAAGTGGGGTTAGTGTTCTTATTAGAGATAGCGGACAGGAAGGGGAGAGAAAATGAGAAGGGATTTGTATTCTGGCTTCTATGTGAACATGCTTCAGAAAGACCCCAATCTATAAGTCAGGAAGGGCTCCCCAAGTGTGCCTTGATCCTGACTTAGAACCCAAAAGTGTGAGGAGTCAATGTTTGCTGTTGAAGACACCCAGTCTTTGGTCATTTATTACAGCAACCTGAGCAAAGACAATAAGTACTGACTGAGTGTCCATTTCTAGCTTTTTACATATTTAGAATTCGAGGGGAAAAAAAACTCAAACAATATAAAATTTGAAACTAAAGTTTTTTCTATGCAAAATTGTGCAGTAATGTCAATATTCTTGTCATAGTTAGGATTCCTATTGCTGCAATAAAACACCATGACCAAAAAGCAAATTGGGGAGGAAAGGGTTTATTTGACTTGACTTACACTTGAGCATTGCTGTTCATCACTGAAGGAAATCAGGATAGGAACTCAAACAGGGCAGGATCATGGAGGCAGGAGCTGATGCAGAGGTCATGGAGGGATGCTGCTTACTGGCTTGCTTCTCATGGTTTATTCAGCTTCCTTTCTTATAGAACCCAGGACCAGCAGCCGAGAGATGGCACCACCTACCATGGCCTGGGCTGTCCCCCACTGATCACTAAATGAGAAAATATGTTATAGCTGGATCTCATCAAGGCATTTCCTCAACTGAGGCTCCTTCCTCTGATGACTCCAGCTTGTGTCAAGTTGACACACAAAACCACCCCATATAGCTCTTTTTATTCCCTGGCAGTGACTCTGAGGCTGCTGAGAGAGCAAAGGGAACACTATATACTTGGATCAAATCTAATGCCAGCCCTCAGCAGGCTCTGCTGTTCTAGGAGAAGGAGCCTTTGACACTTCCCAGAAGAGATTCTAACAGTAACAGACCATAGCTTACCTCCAGTCATCTGAGAAACCCCAGTTCACAGACAGACACCAGGCATGGGCTAACTTTCAGTAACTTCTTTATGGAGAATTCATGTCTGGTAGCATTCCTCAGAAGGCATATACAAAGTCCATACATGCTGTGTGTTCAAAGCCACATGATGACTTCTATATTACTTCCTGAATAACTTGAGAAATTGTGTTCACATTTAACTTACATTTCTAAACAGAGCTGCCTGACTTTTTATTGTCCTCATGTTTTTTAGTCTGCCATTTCAACTTCATTATAAAATACATGTGTTATATGGACTACATATTCATATGTCTGTGGTAGAATAAGGTCCTCATACTTTGACTCCTAAAAAGCCTATATTTGCAATCTTGCAGAGTCTGATATAAGGAGGTTTGGCTTGTCCTACCTGCCCAGTCTGAATAAGGTTACAGCCCCAATAGGCAGCTAGATTTGGCATGGCTTAAGTGTATACATGCACTGAATGCTCGGCTCCCTTATGGAAGTGATGATGTACTGGTAAAGAAGGACACTTAAAAGAAATCCCACACAAGCTCAGAACTGAGAATAGATAATTATTTATTTAGGGGTAGACTCACAAATCAATATCTTCTGCTGGAACGGAGAACAGCAACCGAATCCTGCAGCCAGAAGAGAGGCTGGACGCATGCTTTACATCAGCATAAATAAATAGTATAAGAGGCCATACCCCAGTGAGCAGGATTTCCTACAGCCCCTCCCCTTTTCTTTAAATAAGAGAGTTCTAAGCCTATTATAAAATTATATACAATAAGAACAAATATATTCAATAATTATCCTATCCTAATGAGTTTAAGTCCTGTATAATAAATAACTTGGCCAAGTCATGAAAGGAAAGTAACTATAACTATCTAGTCTTCAACCCCATCGAAGATCTGAGAAGGGAAATAATATTACTTGAGTAAGCAGGAAGTGCAATCAGGCAACTTCCAAAATGTGCTACAAATGATAGAGACAACTGGCTACCTGGGCAATCACCCAAAGTCTCATTTTGCAACATCGAAGCAACCAACTTTGGCTAAGGCCTAGAGTAACTGACAGACCATTTTCAGAGGCAGGAAAATTTTCAAAACCGTCTTGCCCTGTCTTGGCAAGATTTGACAGTCTTTTTCCTTGTGTCCTGCTTAACAATTTGCAGATACCATGCACCTTGTCACTGGTTGAGGCATGGGCAATTCCTTGCCCAAAGGCCAGTTTTGCCAAGAAAACAAGCTCCAATTGGAGTGTCTTCGATGCTCAACATCCTCTCAGGAATAGATCGGTGCTGCCAAGAGCAATCATGTCTCACTTCAACAGAACCCTGAGTTGTTTAAATGCCATATTCTACAGCTCTTTGAAGTGGTTGAAGATTACCTATCTATGCAGAATA
>LOEQ01003866.1:44916-58099 GCA_001685075.1 Bramus lutescens
ATTCTGTTCTGTCTACTCCACCCACCTAAGGGCTGTCCTATCAAAAGGTCAAGGTAGTTTCTTTATTAACCAATGAAAGTAACAGATAGATAGAAGACCCTCCCACATCAGTGATGTCTCTTTCTTGGATCCTGAGCTCCTGGATTCAGCTAATCTAATCAGTGCCGCTTCCTACTCGTGTTGATTACAGGCAGGCTACCATGCTCACCTGTATTTATGTGGGTGCTGGGGATCCAAGCACCTCCTATCTTTCCAATTTTATGGCAGTTTCTGTAGCCTCTGAGCCAGCTGCCTCACCCCACCTTATTTCGATACATATTTCGATGATACTATTACCCAAAATACCTGAAGTTTACAGCTTACTAGTCTATGCCTTTCAAATAGGGTAAGGCCTAGCCTGGGTCTCTTCTTGTCTTCTATAATTTTCCTCCAAAGATTACTGCATAGTCTGCATGTCTGGATTAACTTCATAAGAAAATATCTTCTTAGTAACCCACAATTTCTCCCCAAGCTGTGTGTCATCATTTTCAATGCCCATGATTCATCATGATTATTACTATGATTAGAAGTCTCTGGCTTTCTTATTTTGGGCACACATGTTCTCTGTTCAGGGTATGTCTGCACAGTGCTCACCCAGAGTACATTTTTTTCCTCATGTACCACTTTCTCCTGCTTTATTTGAAGCAACAGAGCAAGGTGTAATCTAGAGACCCAAGGATGAAGCTTGATGAGTGAAAAAACTGCAGTGATCTAAGCTTGTTTTATTCTGGCAATTCCATTTTAGTTCACTGTTAATGTAAATGCTTTGATTTGTAATTAAATTGTTATTAAAATTTCTATTTGAGCTGAGGCAGATGTATAAATATTGGGTCTGAATAAACCTGTGTTGGTAATATGGCTCTGAATACTGATATGTGCATAGCTGAGGAAGATTCCACTGTGTGCTTGTGAATATTGGTTATAATGAGCATTGTTTCCAGGGGAGACCAGCATATCTCATTCACAGGGTATGTTCTCATGATCAATTCTCAGTCCAGCATCATCGATGCCACTAGTTGTGCAAGGATTAATTAAGTAAGTGGGCATTCTGCATGTATGGCTAATTTTAAGGAGTAGTAAGCTAATTCATTGAATGTACTTATTAAGTCATTAATCCTTTGATACATTTCCTCTTAAAGAAAAAAATTTTATTAAATTAAACAATACAAATAGCTAATAAAAGCGACAATAGCATGCCAGTGAGATGCCTTAGCAGATAAAGGTGTTTTCTACTAAGGCTAATAATCACCTGAGTTCAGTCCTCAGAATGCACACAGGAGAAGAACATCAACCCTCCCAAGCTGTCTTCTGGCCTCTAAGTGCATATGGGCACAAATGTACAAGCACACACACACACACACACACACACACACACACACACGTGATATATGAACAAAATACCTTTAAAACTTACAATAACCTATTCCTGCATACTCTAGTTGATCAATTCTGTAATCCAGATACTAGAGATGCTGGGGTAGGTAGGTCAAGGGCCAAAGTTTAAAAGTTCAAGGCTGTCTCAAAACTTAAAGAAAAAAAATTAAGAAGGGCTAGGAATATGGCTAGTTGGTAGAGGAGTTCTCTAACATGTACAATTCCTAGGTTCAACTCCCATCATTGCCAAAAGAAAAATAGAGTGGATTTAAATTACTCCAATCACACTAATTTGTATGGCCCCTTCTTAGCTTCTGCTGCAGCATCTGACCTCTTTAAGATAAACTGTGTGAGCTCAAGTTTCCTTGTCTCTGATAACCAAAGTGATAGCAATGTAACTTAGAAACACCTGGATATTCACCAACCGTTCGGTCCTTTTCCATTTGGTTTCAAATCAAATCTTGGCACCAGATATTGTGGGGCTGTGCCTATCACAGGACAGCTCCTGACAAGCAGTCCGTGAAGAACAGACAGCAGCTGGCTGGCTGAGAGAGGAGCTCTGTCTCTCTGCCAGTTGCTACCATCACCAGATCACCAAGCATGCAGTAAGTGCCTACTCAAGGCTTAGAATCACAAACGTGAAGCCTGCATTCACCACTTGCCCAGGACTCTCCTTTCCTTTCATGGCTGTTATTCTGGTCTCTGTAAGAAGCCTCAGGTGACCAAATGACAGTGCCTGAGATGGTTTTCTGTTTCCCGGTTTTTATTGCTCAATATAAGCAAGCCACCGTTTACCCCAGTGAGCTCTACATACCAATCAGCCTGTAGATTAAATTTTGGAGTCTCATAAACCTCAGTTGTGTGACTTCCCATATGATCTGTATAGCGTTATTGGTTATATATTCTTGGAAACAAGTCTGATTTCTTTCCTCCTTGGGACTTAGCTAGGGACTGGGTGGCAGTGGCTTTGCAGTGATTTGATTAAGAAGTGCCCCCCATAGACTCCTCTATTTGAACATTTAGTCCTTGTTGGTGGTGCTAGTTGGGGTTATTATGAAATATAACCTTGCTGGAGGAAGTACATCACTGGGCATCACTTTGAGGGTTTATAGCCTCACTCAACTTTCTGATCTCTCTCCCTACTTCCTGTGTGTACACAAAGAATTGATCAGTCAGCTTCCTGATCCTACCACCCGGCCATGCCTTCCTGGCCATTAGGACTCTCCCTACAGAACCCTAAGTCCAAACAAACTCTCCTCTAAGTGTCTTTGGGCCATGGCAGCAACAGAAACATTGCTAATACAGGCTGCTAATCCCCCCACCCCTGGCACATTGCTGTTTCCTGTTGCCTCTTCAAGAGCAAAGCAAGCTCAGGGAAGTGTCAGTGTTTTTCTTTGCAGAGAGGGAAGGTTGGCTGTGCAGTTTCTAATAATCTCCTATCTAGGAAGGACTGACTGGCCTCATGGCCTTGAATCACTTCATAGGCTGTACCCTCTATCAAGTTGACCTTTTTAAAGCCACATTATTTACTCCTGGCTGTGGCTGTATTGATTTCTGAAGCTTTCCCAGACAGTACCTGCAGATCTCCTTGAATCAAACACAATTACTTGATACAAAATAGGATAAAGCCACACGGTACATATTCTGAGCCTTCTGTGAAACAAGTGATAGTCTCTGGAACAAAAGGCAATCAACTATTTATTACAGTAATTATTAATTGTGTGGGAGGGTTGTATATGTGCATGTGTAGCGGTCAGAGGACAACTTGGGATAGTTGGGTCTTTCCTTCCACCAAGTGGGTTCCAAGTTAGAAGCAAATGCCTTGACCCACTGAGCAATCTAGTGGACCCCAATTCGTCACTTAAATGGAAAACTGTGGGGGCAGGCAGAGCCTAGTTTCGGGTATTGACCTGGTATCCTGTGTGGGCTGCTGACAGCCTCTGCACTTGCACCCATGGCTGTATTTAGAGTCAGGGCATTTGTTGGCAGGTACTTTTCTCTTTGTTCTCTTGGGAAGACAGACCACTTAATGTTTCCAGTCTGCATTATTCAAAAAAGGAAGGGACTTGTTTTCGAAAAAGTAATCCAAACACTAGGAGGCGTTAAGAATAAAACAAGACTAATCAAGTGTAGATTTGCAGACCCTGTTCCAGCTACTCTTATTCATCTACCAGGGCACCAAGCCCTGATGCAAGCAATTCTGCAAGCTATATTCTGAGAAACAAATAAAGTTTAGAATGCTGTGTGGTGTTCCAGAACCTCTCTTCCAAGGCAGAGGTCTCATAGGGAACGGAAATAAAGGAAGGATGTATTCATATATTCATTTATTCATATATTCATATGGCGCCTGAAACAGCCATCTTCTGTAACCGGACAAGGCTTCCAGTGGTGGAACTGGGACACCAACCCAGCCACAAAACCTTCGACCCTAGCACATCTGTCCTGCCCACGAGATGTGCCATGGTGACACAGAACTTGTGGGAGTGGCCAACCAATGACTGGTCTAATTTGAAGCCCAAGCCATGAAAGGGAGCCCATGCCCAACACTGCCTGGATGAACAGGAACCCAAGGGTAGAACCAAATGTGACAAAAAAAAAGTCAACGAAACCATTCTTAATGACATTCGTCTCTATTCACTGATCTGTGCCTAGCCCAGCCATCATCAGAAAGGGGAATGGAACTGGGGGCAGATCTAGAGACCCACAGTCAAGCATTAGTTGAAGAAAGGGCCCAGGTTGGAAGTATCTATCACATTCTTTCCCTTGGAGCTCAGGGAACCCCACAGAAGAGAGGGAAGAGAAACTGTGTGAGCCAGAGTGGTTAAGGACCATGCATGGGAGGGCATGGTCCACAGAGTCAATTAAGCAGGGATCATGGGGCTCCCAGGGACTAAGGCAGCAATCATGAGCCTGTGTGGGTCTGTACTAGGTCCTCCGAATGTATGTTACAACTGTTGGCTTGGTGTTTTTTGGGGGGGGACTTTTAACTCCTTTTGGTACCCTTTTTCTCCTACTGAGCTGCGTCACCCAACCTTGATGTGAGTGTTTGTGCCTGGCCTTACTGTATTTTGTTTTGCCTTGTATGGTTGACATCCCTGGGATGCCTGCTCTTTTCTAGAGGGGACGGTGAGAGAAGGGTGGATCTGGGGGAGAGTTAGGTGGGGGGAGCAGCTGTGGGGAGAGGAGGGAGATTTCTTGGGACGATTTCAAACATTGACGATTTCATCAAGATAGAATTTTAAAATATAGAATCTTACCTCTTTGGAGGGAGGGAGGGAGAGAGAGAGAGGGGGGTATATTTAAGCTTTAGTTACATCACACATCTAGTGCATTGGAAGGTCTGCCTGAGCTCAAGCCTGTTATTTCCAGATGCTAAATCTCTTCCTCCCACAGTGTAGATTGTGTCTAATGGCAAATAAACACATTGAGGTTAAAGAAATGGTTTTAAATTTTTGATTATTTCCTGTGGTTCTTTCATTTGACATTCAAAGATGACTTAATATGCCAGAATCAAAGCATTACCGCCTACTGTGGATGAAAAGACAAGATTTTTTTTTCCAGGCAGGCATGGTGGTGTGTGCTTGTGATCCGGGATTTAAAAGGCTGAAGCAGGAGACTATACATATGAGGGAAATCTGAGCTAGATAGTGAGTTCAAGTCCAACTTGAACTAAATATGGAGATTCTGTCTCAAAGGAACAAACCAACTAAGCAAACAAGCAAAAAAAAGTCTTTGCCTTTAAAAGTATTTACTAAAAGCAAATAAATAAATTATAGAGTGAACAATATGGAAAACTGAATTCAATAGTTTCTCTCTTTTAAACAGTATGACCTGTTTTCAAGAAAAGGTGTCTTCCTTCTAAGCTATCTGTCCCTACCTAGGGGTGTGGAGAGAAAGAGCAGCCAGTGAAATGCTTAGTTTGCAACGTGAGCACCTGAGTTTTATCCTTAAAACCCACATTCTAAAGACAAAACAAAACAACAAAATTCTAACATAGTGGTGTGAGCTTGTAAGTCAAGTACTGAGGACAGTAAGATAGGCAGATCCTAGGGCTTGCTTGCAGCTGACCTATCCTGTGGGGCGAGAGATGATCTCTAAATAAATAAATAAATAAAAAGAGATAGGTAGTTGGCACCTGAGAAATGACACCAAGGTTAGAGGCTGTCCTCTGACCTCCATACATAGGTGTACACACACACATACACATACACACACACACTGACACACACACATACACACACACTCATACACACAAACATACACACACATACACACATACACACACTCACAGACACATACACACACACTCATACACACAAACATACACACATACACACACAAACATACACACACATACACACAAACATACACACACATACACACAAACATACACACACACATACACACAAACATACACACACATACACGCACTCACACAAACATACACACACATACACACACTCACACACACAAACATACACACACTCACACACACATACGCACACTCATACACACAAACATATGCACACACATACACACAAACATACACACAAACACACACAAACATACACACACATACACACACACTCATACACACAAACATACACACATACACACACAAACATACACACACATACACACAAACATACACACACATACACACACACTCACACACACACACACACTCACACACACGAGCATACATCCTCAGATACGTACATGCATACAAGAGTTTCGGCCACAATGGTATGTAATAGGAATAGTCACTTCAGGCTTAACTTCTTTCTCTTTGTATCCCACCCCTTCCAGAAAACAGAACACATATGTTTTATACTGTCAAGTTGTAATGAGTTGGAATGGGCATGGGTAGCTGCCAGCTTTGCTTTAGAGCTTAAATCTTTCTCAAAGGTCCAATGCTAAAGAGCTGTATCCACATGAGGGTACCAGGAGACTGCAGGACCTTTACTAGGCGAGTTCAGGGGGAGGCCTTTGGGTCACGGATAGAGAAGACTTTAATGAGGTGTAGGCCTCCAGCCAGCCCTTCTCTTCTCACTTTTTCTTCCAGAACATGAGTGAGCACTTTTTTCTTTGTCACATAGCATGCTGCTTTGCCGTGTAACTGAAGCAATGAGACCAACCAATTGTCAACGCTGAGCTAAAATAACTATACTCTCTTTATAAGCTGGCTGTCTTTGGTATTTTGCTATAGTGACTAACACAGTGCACAATGCCCCAAATCAGTAAGTTTGGATGGTCAGAGACCATAAGACCATCCTTTCAATAGTTTAAACTATGGGATCATATGTCATAATCAGAAATTAAAGATCAACATAACAAGTACAACCACTTAAAAAAGGAGTCAAAGCCAAGGAAAGAGCAGAAGTCAATTTGGAGAGGTGACGGTGTAGTGGAGGTACAGGCAAAAGAAGCGAGAGTGTGTGTGGTCAGTGACAGCTTTCCACAGAGAGGCAGAAGGCAAGGCTGGGAGGAGAGTGGGCAGGGAGATGGGTGCGGGATGAGGCAGGAGCAAGGTCATGCAGACTTGGTCATTGAGTTCACAGATATTAACTAGCATTTTCATGAAATTTGTCTTTATTTCTGCTCCTCTGTTGTTTCAGTAGCCTCCTTCTGCTCACTGCATTTAGTTCACCCTCTCTTGTTTCCTTACACCCAGAACTTCCAATAGAGCAGTGTATCTTAAAGTTTAAAACCAAACTTTCTTCTTTAGCAAAGTCAAATAAAGACAGCACTTTACGCTTCAATTCTTAGGTGAACAATTTTAATTAGGAACTTTACGTCAGTGGCAGAAGCGGGTAGTTGCTGGTTCTCTGTCATCTAGGGAAGCTGGTTCTCAGAGAGTGGATCCATCCTATCGCCTTGCCAACTGCATATTTGAATTGATTTCCAGAAAATTCTGGCACTTTGAATGAGTATTTTTAATAGATGCAAAGCATTTGAGGAAAAAATGTTCAATTTCTGGGAGAATGAGGAAACATTTGGCTTCTTTGAACATGATAAGTGACTAACTTGCTAGCAATGGCTACTGTCACCGGACGTATACATGGATGAGTGATTACCTCCCTTAGTTCTTCAGACACAGTTTGTCTTTTGCTAATGCAACTGTGATTTATCATATTAATGCTCCTGACATAGCTATTCCAATGCAAGCTATATACTTGACATGCAGTATGGAAAACTATTGTTTTCACTAACACACACACACACACAAACACACACACACCCTTCTAGGTCTAAAGGACCATGTTCTGCTGGAAGAAAAAGATTCAGACAAGCACAAACATTTGCACTCCATTTATATATTCACTATGTTTATCAGATAAAAATAGATAAATGGGTGAATGGGTGAAGAAATGAACTAGCAAGGTCATAAGTTTAAAAATGTTGCACATAAAACTTGGTGTACCTGGGGTAACAGCAAACCCTGACAGGTAAATATCTGTGTTTTCTGGTGGTCTTAGGTGACCCTGTGTAAGGGTCATTTGACTCCCATAGGGAACATGATCCACAGGTTGAGAACCACTGCTCCTTAGTAAAATGAACTGGACTGGGCCACTGTCTGCATCTTAGAGGATCAGTTCATGCAGGGATCTTACCAATGTCCTGTGTGTTTCATATCCCTATCCATTCCCATTAACACTTATACCAGGGAGAGACCCACGGCCTGGCTGATGTTCTCCAGCTTGGTCCATTGTCTGCTGGGCAATAGTTTAAACCTCTGGCAGAGAGAAGTTCAAGCTAGGAAAGAATTACCTAGCACAGACTTTTGTGACTTTCCCGTCGCACAAAACTGTAAACGTGCTGGCACGTAGTCGTCAGAAAAGATGGTCTAGTCCTATCCAAATGGTAGGACTAATGCGAAGACTGCCATTGTATAATAATAGTTATTTCTGGAAAACACTTTAACTTCAATAAATCCAAAGTTAGAGTTTTTAGAGTTGATATCCTATATCATTGATGAGTTTTGTCTTGAACTTTACATTCCATCTTTGGGAGATGACTCAGCAACTGAGGACATTTGCTGCTCCGCCAGAGGATCTGGGTTCCATTCCCAGCACCAACACAGATGATCTGGAGCCATCTGCAGCTCTAGTTTCAGGGGATCCAACTCCTTCCTTTGGTTGGACAAAAAAAGTGGTGCACATACATACATTCAAGGAAAATGTTCATATATGTGGAGTAATAAATAAAATGAAAATTAAGAATTAAGGAAATGAATAGTAGCTGAAAAAAGAACTGAAGCTGCTTCTTTTTGAAATCAATTTTCAAATTGCAGAGCACTGAATACTCACTCCCTCTTTAAGAAGGCTAGGAGACAGCTGTCATCCCCAAACAGGCCACATAAAATAGGCTTCTTTTCTGAAGCCAAGTCAAGCTGGGGGGGCAGGAAGGCCAGGGTGAGAGAATGCTAGTGATTGCATGTTTTCAACTCTGAAGAGAAGCAGCAAGGAAACGATGAGCATGGTGAGACACTGCCAAATGGCTGGGCATTCATCTCACACAGCAGGACCAGGACACGAGGCTGGGCCTCATCTCACACAGTAGGACCAGGACACGAGGCTGGGCATTCGTCTCACACAGTAGGACCAGGACACGAGGCTGGGCCTCATCTCACACAGTAGGACCAGGACATGAGGCTGGACTTCATCTCTGCTGGGGATCTTTCTGAGTAGAACTCAGCACCAGGAAGAAGCAAATGAATGAAAACTCTGTCTCTAATCAATGCAATCAGGGAAGGTTTCAATCAACAGTAACTGCCAACAGGGAGAACCCACTAGCTTGATCTGGACTCCACTGTGATTCATATAGTGACAGCTGATGGTGAGAATGAAAAACCAAGGAAGAGGGTGATGGGAGATTCAGGGACTCTAGTTATCTAAAACAGAAGGGAGCCAGTCATGTTAGCACCTCTGACCATGGTAACTAGTACCTGGAGAGGTTAGGCTCCTGCATTTCCAAAGGGGTGGGGTATGGGCCAATCAGTAAATTCATTTGGCAACCTCAAGTTTTCTCAGACAGGAATGCTAAGGGGCTAGCTAGGGTTGTTCTGAGCAATGCAGCAGCCCTGGTGCTTTAGAGACTACCTATGGTAGCCTTTCATGGTGCTCACAGGCCAGGGTAAGGCTGTATCAAGAGGGTTCAGAGGAGCCTAACAAGAATTTTTTACAGCAGAGAATTGTCACTATAAAATTAGAGAGATGGCAGAATATAGTACAGTCACAAAAAATACAGTCTCCAGAGCCTGCTGTTCTAGCTTTGGATTCTGGTCCTATTATTTATGAATGTGTGATCTTGGACTTGCCATTTTGTTATCTAAAAAATAAACGGTGGTGGTAATGCAGCACTTACTTTATCATTCATGACATGGGTGACCCACGGCCGGTCCCACGAGGGGCAGCACTGGGTGACCCAAGGCCACAAAGGGTTCCCTGGAGGATGTGAGACAGACAGATATGCCATGCAGAGCTTGGGTATAGAGTTTATTTAGTGGGTACTGGGAATGGTTTAAGAGTAAGGGGTTATGGGGGAAGAAAAGGGAAGAGACAGAAGGGCAGACAGAGGAAAGAGAGGAAAGAGATGGGAGGGAGAGGAAGAAGCTGCCTTTCAAAAGAAAGACAGACAGACAAAGAGAAAGAAAGAAATGAAGAAAGGAAGGAAGGAAGGAAGGAAGGAAGGAGGAGGAGGAAGGAAAGAAAGAAAGAAAGAAAGAAAGAAAGAAAGAAAGAAGAGACAGATAGAGAAGAGGCAGAAGATCATGGAGATCTGCTTGCCTCTCCAAGAGATTGGGAGTGGGCAGGACTTATCTCTTAAAGGGACAGGGTACCCAGGTGACAGGGCAGGCAAGCAGATTACAACACTTACCCCATTGAATTCACCACGATTAAACAAACTCATCCTTTAGAAGTGCCTAGAACAATCTTCTGCACAAAAATTTACTATGTTTCTTTAATAGCACATTATGAAGTGGGGGAGATGGTAGAGATTTTATTTTGACCTCTGTTCTCTTATAGGATGAAGGTTAAAAACTTCCCTAAAGTACAGCCTCAGACTGATTCTCTTTCTGCCTTTGAGTGGCTCTGATGCTCCAGCAGGACTGTGTCTAGGAAACACTTCTTTCCAGAGTTGAATACTAACTCAGGTGAACCATGTCAAGCTCCACACAGAGATACTATCCATGAAATAGGAATTGAAGGGATGAAAGGGAATCAAGGAAAACAGGCATTAAGCATATCAGATAAATATGTATGTCTCATACATGTCACTGTGTGGGTACATGTACCCATACACATACACACAGAGGCCAGAGCAGAAAACATATCATATATCTTCCTTTGTTGCTTTCTGTCTGATTGTCTTGAGACGGGATCTCTCATTGAACTGGAAACTTGCCATTTCTGCTAAGGTGGTTGTCCAGATCTCAGGATCTGTCTCTCAAATAAATTACTGTGTAACTATACAATGAAATAATAACAGCTGGAGAACAAAAGCACATATCTAAAAGTGCAGATACAGAATGTAGTCTAAGACACACTATTAAGCATTGTGAGGTTGGGATATAGGATGCTCGCTGATGTTTCCTGATACTGTATGGTGTCCATTAAAATTATCTATTCACATATTCTACTTGGATGTGCATATACTATTTCTAGAACAAAAAGAAAGTAATCTGGAGAGGGCAACTTGGGTGGTAGAGGCTAGGAAAGAGGAGATACATTATATTATTCCAATTTATTATATTTAAAAACCCTGTTATATCTGAAGAAAACCAATAGTCAAATGAGGAAAGCACAGCCCGTGGGTGATGAAAGCGAACTAGGTTTATTTCTTGAGTGGATGCAACACAGTCTCATGGATCCGCTTCTGCCACAAGATTGACGTTACCTTAAGGTGCGAGACAAAGCCCTGATGTCAAACCCCAGGGGAACAGGAGCTTTCAACTGCTTGTATGAATCTAGTCTCACAGACTTTAGGCACATGCAGGGCTAGGAGAAGTTTGGCTATGAATTCTTTGGTAATTCTGAAAACTTGCTGTGGTTTCTTGTTTGGTTCGGGTTTTGTGCAAAACCTGTGAGACCCAGGAGCAGGAAAACTTAACTCTAGAAAAAAGAGGAAAAAAAATCTCAGATGCTGGTGTAAACCTTAATCAAATTATTGATTAAACATATTTTTTAAAGTGGCTATATCACACCATACTCTGATAGTGTCTTAATAAGTCTTGTGATAGCTTTATGCAAAAAATAAAACAAGTCAAATTCCCAGAGAGTGATAAAAAAAAGTTAGGATTTCAAACCAGGTTTCTTGTCCTTCCATGCTGCTACCATTTGCTGAGTTCTGTCTTTGGTCTGAAAGCAACAAATGTATTCTCTGTGGAGCCTAAGCTTATAAACCCCTTGTTTGAAAGTGGAAGTTCATATTTTGTTAATACTATATACCATCTGCTAATTACTTTACTTCTGGTAGCTTGACTATAAGATATTTTTAGTGCACATACACAGCTGAGTTTAATTAAGGACTCGTGGTTTTCCAAACTCATATGCTGTATTTTAATAGCCTTTTAGATAAGTCTCAATATTCAAACCCAGCTTTTCAAATGTCAGGTTATTCATTATGACCAAGGACCCTCTCCAAAATTAAAGATTCATTTTATTAGATGTGCCATGGCAAAAAGATATATGAACAAAAGCCATGAACCATAACACTTACCAAGAATGTGATGTTTCCTTGTAACAATGTACCAGTTCTAAGACTTCTGAATTTTTGCTCTGTAGACTGTGCTGGAAATAGAAACGGCCTTGTAAAATGCAGAAAGCAAATGCATTTTGACCCCAAGGATCAAGAGTCTCCCTTGAACAGGAATCTTTAATTGCATTTGATACTTTCTCCTGAAGGAAGCTCAATGTGTCAGAAGTCCCCAACTGCCACCCTCTTCATATTGTCAGCAGAAATATAATTGACAAAGCATCTACTCGATGAGCAGTGGGATGGGTGTTGTAATCTGCTACCCTGCCCTGTCACTTGGGTACCCTGTCCCTTTAAGAGATAAGACCACCAACTCGCCACCTCCCCTCCATCTGTATGTGGATCTCCTACCTCCTCTCCTGTTCTCTCTCTCTCTCTCTCTCTCTCTCTCCTTTCTACTCCTTCCCCTTCTCCCTTTCCTTCCCCATCCCATAACCCACTAAATGAACTCTATAACCCAGCTTTCTCTGCTTGGTGTATCTATCTGTCTGACTCCCACCAAAGCCTCAGGCTGCCTGCCTGGGGACCCGCTGAGGCCTTTAAGGACCCGCTGCCATCCCTGGTGAGACCAGCCTCAGGTCCCCATCGTTATGAATGATAACATTAATGTTGGAAACCCTTGCAGCTGAGGACTGCCATGGATCCTGTACTCATCTAACTCTTCTTCTATACGGTCGTTTTTCACTGTTTTGTTGGGTGTTGGTAATTCTACACCCAACATCAAGTGGTAGGTTCCTCCCACACATCTGGCCATGCCTCCATGAGTGTGCAATTGCTCAGCAGTGGTTCCCCCACATGAAAATGGCCCAGTATTGGTCAACTGCTTGCCCTTGGGGGGTCTCCAACTCCATGTGATGATGGAGAGTTAGGTTTGTGCCCACCTGTTCTCATAGACCCCGGACTTTGAGTGACGACTGAAAGTAAGCTTGAGCCAGGGTCCATGCTGAACTTCCAGGACACTGGGGTTCGATCTTTGGATCTTCTTGCCTTACTCATGGAGACTGCGCCAACA
>LOEQ01003866.1:101554-114126 GCA_001685075.1 Bramus lutescens
CTCTCTCTCTCTCTCTCTCTCTCTCTCTCTGCCTCTCTGTCTTTGTGTCTGTCTGTCTGACTGTCTTTGTCTGTCTGTCTCTGTCTCTCTCTGCCTCTCTCTCTCTCTCTTTCTCCTATCCCCAGAGGCCTGTCTTTCATCTCCATTTTCCCATTAACTTTCCCCCAGTAAAAAAAACCTCTCCACCTGAGCTCTGTCACATGGCCTCTTTCTCCAATGTGTTTCTTTTTTTAAAAAAATTACAACAATAAGGACATTCTTTAAAAATCTGTACTCCAATAAATTGGAAAATAAAAAATGGACAGTTTTTTCAATACATATCACCTGCCAAAGTTAAACCAGATCAGATAAACACTTTAAACCCTTGTGAAATAGAGTAGTCGTTAAAAGTCTATCAAGCAAAANNNAAAAAAAGCCAATAGCCCAGTGGTTTTAGTGCAGAAGTCTACCAGACTTTCAAAGAGTTGATGCAAATACTCTTCAATTTCACAAACTAGAAATAGAAGAAACATTGTCCAATTCATTTTACAAGGCCACAGTTAACCTTATGCCTAGACCACATAAAGAAAGAGAATTATAGAGCAATTTCCCTTATGAGCATATGTTGTGTTATTTTGATTGTGTCTTGACAAATAAAGTTTGCTTGGAGCCAGAGAAGCAGGGCAGCAGCCACCAATGACTTCCTACATAGATGCAAAAATTCTCAACAAAATACTTACAGAGTTCAAGAACACATCAAAAAGATAATCATTATCAACTAGGCTCCATTCCAGAGACATAAGGGTAATTCAACATATGTAAATCAATAAATTAAATCCATTATATAAATAATCTGAAAAGACAAAATTCACATGATCATCCCTTTAGATGCAGAAAAAGTCTTTGACAAAATCCAACCCTACTTCTTGATAAAAGTCCTGGAGAGATTATTGCATGCCATCTAGCTGTAAAACTTGCTCTTATATTAGACTGTGAAGTGAGATCCAGTACACTGGAAGGACTGACATATAAAACCAATGTTTTATAAACACAATGCAATACCTTCCTAAATAGTTGTTGTGGAGAGAAAATGTACAACAGTAGCAAGAGGTGGGATTGGGGAGGGCAGTGGGAAGTGAATTAATTATGCTTACTCAAAAATAATTATATGTGAAAGTACATGCACACACATATATAATAAAGTTCCTCTACTTTGGGTGATAATGCCCCCCAAGAGCCACAGACTAATGAAAATCCCCATGCCAAGCATGGGAAGTCCTGCTTCAAGTTGTGGGTGAGGGAAGTACAAAAGCAAGTATAGGTTATCGCCATTGGCTCTGGTACCTGCCAGAGCATGTATGTAAATTCCTATTGCTGAAGACAGCACATATTTCAGGCACAGAACTTGAAAGAATTGGGCTGGAACTGATCACAAGGACTAGCTCTCACAGTTTCTGAAGGTGCTATAGCGCCTTGTATACAATCTGCCAAAGGCAATCCATGGCCCTACTCAGCTGTAAAACCTACAAACTACAATGACAGGTATGACTGATATCACTAAGCATACAATGGTCACCCTTATATGTTGGAGCAACCAGCAACTACCTAATTAGGCTTAAGTCCCACTTCATTAGAAGGAATTTATGTTTGGTACTGTAAACCTAGCCAACTACCAGAGGCTTCTGAGCTTATAGGTCGTAGAGGAGAATCTACTATTGCTATGTTCCCAAACCGGTGTAATTTTAACTGCATTACAAATGTTTACCCTGCTTACCATTGTCTCCACAGACAAGTGTGTATCTCATCCTTCGTCAAAGACTTTTTTTTCAGCAGCAGGTGAAGAACATTTCAGAAACCCACAACTGGTAAAATTGAGAGAACTGACCTTGGGGTGTCTAGACCTTACTGATAGATTTACAACTCAACCCCAATCCTTAAGCTCAGGGACTGTCAAAAGAGGAGGCAGAAAGATTCTAAGAACAAGCATACCAGGACATTTACTGGGAAATAGTGCCTTCTAGCTATGGCTGGAAAGCGGCACCCATGAAATCTCAGAAATACCATCACCTAAACAAGTCTCACACAATTACAATGCCAGTTGACATATCAATGTGGATGAGAGAAATTTTACAAGACCCTATCTGTAAACACAGAGCTATGGGCAACTAATGGCTACCAAGAGAGTGAGACTTCATCTTCTTAGGGGTGAGAGCCTGATAAATGATCCAAGTGGTCAACCTTAAACATATATACATAAGAGCAACACTCAATTATATCAGCAGGTTGTACTCAGATACATGTGTGTGCATATAATAAAGAAGAGATCATAAATTTGAGAGAAAGTATGGTGGGATAGGGTTGAGTGAGACACAGAGAGGGATAGAAATGACTTAAATGCAATACTCATGTATGTAATTGTATTGCGTATATATATATATGTGTATATATACATAATACATACATACATACACACATATGAACAAAGTGTAATGACTATTGTGAAGACGTATTCAGTTTCACCAAGATCATCTCAGGATGTACTAGATCCTTGGGGCACTAAACTTCCATCTATCGGAAGTCATTCTAACAAGTAAACTTGACTTGCAGTAATGTTCTAATAGTCTGTGAGGGAGCACCTAGGAAAAGTGACTGCAAGCACAAAGTAGGGAAAGCAGTTTAAAAGGGGCTCTTATGTTCTTATGAGATGAAGCCACATCCACCGGAGAATCCCCTGCTTTAATGGTATATGAATGATGAAAGTTTAATAACAAATATTTATGAAGTATAAGCAAAATCAAGTCATATATGTGTATTCATAAAATTGTCATATATACATATACTCAATATTAATTTATTACAAATAGTTTGTAAAATATATCTTGTTAAATTCTATCACTCTTACTTGAAGAGAGACACCTAACAAAATTGGAATATTTTCTTCTAATTTATAATGAGTATTTAAAATTAGACATTGCCACAGGTAATTTTCTAGGAAAGTTTCACAGATTTTTAACTTTGGGTCCATTTTAATAGAATATGGTGATCTCATTTGAATCTGGACCTAAAGACGTGTGTGTGTGTGTGCGCGTGGGTGTGTGTGTTGAAGCATTAACATGTGCAATATTTAATATAAATGTAATTTAATATATAAGTGTATAAGAAGAATCTCAGTAGTATCTCTGATGACAGGTCTTAGAATAGAAATTGAATGCCACTTTTTCTTTGTTTTGTTTATATTTGTCATTTTAGCAGTTCCTGTTATGTCAATCTGTTTTCCCCTTCTCCATTGAAACTCTTCATGGTGCGTGAATGTCAGCAAGGAACATTTTGTGGCTTGTGTGAACACCGCGAATGCGTAAAAGATGAAACCAACTCTTTCAAAAGCAGCTTGAAACTTCAAAAACCCTATGAAACTGAAGAGAATGCCCTGCAGGGAAGAGTGGTCCTTCTTAGTTATCAGTCAGCTGTGACTTACCCACTGACACACCAACCGTCGCGCTGGAACCCGGGGTTGACAGCTCCACTGGCACGCTGTGTCAGCTAGCCAAAGGTCCTCCACAAATCATCTGTGCCCTCATTTCACATCGAAAGCCCATGCATATGGCACCGTTATGCTTGGCTGGTGCTAGCTTGTGGCGTATGAACAGCTGAAGAATAAATTTAGGGACATTATTAACCATGACCAGAATGTGCTGCTCTATTTCACAAGTTTGAAACAACAGCTCCTGCCTCCCCGAAATGCAGTCATTTCCATATTCTAGGATGTTTGTTTCAGCGAAGAGGTTACTAGCACGCTCATCAACAACTCATAAGACAGACATTGGAGTACTGGGAGTGTGTGTGCCTATTTTCCACTGCACGGACAAATTTAAATGTGCAGTGGTTTGTGATGATGTGAAGTTAAAACCCTCTAAGAACCGGTTTGAACCAGAGGCTTTCCAGGTGCTGACACCATTTACATCTTGAGGCAGCCAGAGACACAAACCGTCAGTTGTGCCCCCAAAGGGGGCATTGCAGGAAAGGACATTAACCCATGAAACCAAGCTTGTCTAGGGTTAAGCAAACAGGAACTGCGCCTCCAAGAAGGTCATTCTCTACGGAACTTTGCACATGAATTTATAGTTTTCCACTATGTTGATGTATATTACAAAATATGTTTTGGAGGTGAAATGTATCTGTGGCCTATTTTGGAAATTTATCACCTCTACTGCTAATGTTATTCATTTTCAAAATTACCCTATCTCTGTTCAATCTCTGTGAACCCTGAGAGTCTTTTTAGGACTCTCAGCCTCCTCCATGCTGGGATTATAACCATAAACCAACATCCTTATTTCCAGAAATGCTTACTTTAACTGTGTATGATATATCAAGATGGGAATCGTTAAAGATGAAGCAGTCAGACGTGTATTTCAAATCACCCTATTGCTCTGATTTGTTAGACATGGTTCATGAAATTATGGATTTTTAAAAAAAAAACCCTTATTCTACCACTGCATAAAAACTATACTTGAAAGATGGCTATAAAATGTGTCAAATATTATTTACTAGAGAACAATGTTTTCTCCAAAGAGCTCAGCCTAGAGTGGATATTTGAGTGTGAATTAATAAATGAGAAATCATTTCTGTTTACTCATTTATTTACTGACAAGATCTAGGCAGATTCCATTGCATGGGCTGTTAGTGGTGCCATTATAGGCATGGTCATGCATCTTAATTTCATGTCCGCTTCATTCTCTTTAGGCATACATATAGGAGGGGTATACCAGGATCATATGGTACTTCTATTTTTGGTAAAATTATGCATATGAATAGGGTATCCTGCAATGAATGTTTAAATTGGTGAGAGATATAGAATTGAAATAATATAATAAAACAATTAATTTAATATAGATATAATTATATAACTATAAATATATAATTTACTTACATATATGTATGTATTCATATATATGTATATGTTCATATATATGTATATATTCACTATTTTGTCTCATCACAGTGCTAGATGTGAGGTCACTCAGGCATGAAGCTAGCATCAAATTTCTGAGTGAAAAAGGGTTTGGTAGCTTTCTCACTAACAGATAAGGAGGCGTGAGTTTTAATGATGTGGTACACGTTTGCCATCAAAAGAAACATTAAATTGATGTTACATTTTGAGAATCTTTGTCTATGTACAAATTGTATTTTAGGCTAACTTTCACTTAATTTGTACAAATTATAATCTGGAGCTACAAGTAAATTTCTCAATTATAAGTATGTTTATGATACTAGTATACATTAGTTTCATCTAACCTGCCAAGTAGCCATGACCTATGGCACACACTAGGATTGTGTGATTATTTTTTGGTGTTTTCATTCCATTTGTGGTTATGAGACTGAACCTAGGCAAGTGCTCTCCCCCTGAGCAGTTATTTTAGAACAGGAACTTGCCATAGAGAAGTGAGACCCTCTACCTGCAATTTCTCTGCTCCAATCTCCCACTGCTGAGACTGTAGAGACTACCATCATCACGCTTAAAACACTTCAATTCCTTAATTTGTAGCTTCATTCATGAGCTTACTTTTCATGTGAGAATAGTAAAAATGTATTTTCAACACTAGGCAATAATTACTTTCTAAACACTCTAAATTAAATTGGTGAGCTATCCAGATTACAGAATCAGCCCTGCTTGTACACTTAACCAACAAACATTGCTTACTCATTGTAACTTTTGAAATAACTGACTTCCAAATATAATATTTAAAATGCAATATATGGGAGATGTCTTAGTAGGTTTTATATTGCTGTGAAGAGACACCACCGAAACTCTTATAAAGGGAAACATTTAATTTGGTGGCTTAAAGTTTCGAGGTTTAGTCCATTATCATCATGGTGGGACATGGCAGCATGCAGGCAGACACGGTGCTGGAGAAGTACTTGAGAGTGGAGGAGGAATTACATTTTGATCCTGCAGGTATCGGGAAGTGATCCAAGTGTCACACTGAGTGAAGTTTGAGCAAAGGAGACCTCAAAACACACCCCCACATTGGCACACTTCCAACAAGGCCATGCCTACTCCAACAAAATTACACCTCCTAATAATGCCACTCCCTCTGAGCTTATAGGAGCCAATTACATTCAAACTACCACATGGGAGAAAACCATTGAATACATTGGAGAAATTGAGTCTTCCCAATTAAGGGTAACAAGAAACTCTAAGTATTCGGTCTGGTAGAAAATTGCCAGTCCACTCTGCAACTATTTAGACATCTACTATCACTTCTTCACATTATTCCCGTCTCTCACTTCGTACACAGTGGAGATAGAATCCTGTTACTCTTAATATGTTTGGAGTTTTCTTGACATGAAACAGGATTTTCATTTTAAAATTAAAATTATAATTGTACTATTTCCACCTCTATTTCTTCCCTCCATCCCCTCTCATATGCTCTGTCCAAACCCCTTGCTCTCTGTCAAATCATGGCCTTTTTCCTTAATTGTTATTGCATAATATATAACTATAACACATAGAATTTAGTTAATACTACTTGTATGTATAAGGTTTCAGGGATGATCACTAAGTATTGGACAGCCAATTAGACAGTTCCCTCCTGGGGAAGACTAATTCTCTCCCTTAACATTCCTTAGTTATCTATAGTTCTTTGTCTAGGAGTGAGGCCTCATGAGATTCTCACTTTCCACATTAATATGTTTATTGGTGTTGTGCTTTTTCAGATCTTGTTTAGGCAACCATTTTGAGGAATCATAGGTGTAACTTCCCTGTCATTTCTAGAGCAAGCCAATGACCAGAATGAAAAGATATCCCTAAAGACACAATACTGTCACTCATATCCAGATGTTAACCAATGCTAATCTGACTTTAGACCCACTCAGCAGTAGGGAAAAGCCTGGCACTGAAAAACTTGCTAACTATCCAGGATTAATGACATTATGGATCTTAGAGGAAAACCCACTGCTACCATCTTACTAAAGAAGAATAATTCCTAACGTCATTCTAAACAAATATTTATCCTTACGCCTTCAGGTAGGTGTAGCCCTCATTCATCAAGGAGGCTTCTTTTTGGAGCAGACAAAACTTATAGAAAACCACAACTTCTCAACATAGAGGCAGCAACTGACTGGAGGGTGTCCAGCCCCAATGGAGGCTTCTACAGGTCAACTCCTGCACTGAAGGCTCAGGAAGCATCACAGAAGAAGGGGTGGGGAGAATGTAAAAGCCCAAGGACCAGGACATCCACTGTGGGATTGTCTCCTTGTAATTTAATGCTTTTACAAAAGCTACAGCAAAGAAAGAATTCTTCTGAAGGATTTTGAAAGTACCTATGAATCTTTCCAAATTTCCCATTTTTGAGATTTTTCTATAACAGAATCCGAGGTACTTTCCTCAGTCACCCTATTTTCCTAGATTCTCAGTAACATTTCTCAGGGTGAATACCTAGTGGTTTGTGGCGTATGCATACTTTTAATTTCAGCAACCTATAAAAAAGAAATGAAAGTATAATAATAAAGGCAGTATTGGTGTTAGCGGTACCACCAGCAGCAGCAGCACTAAGAACTGTCAGTGAGAAACCACGCGGAAACTATGTGCTGCCTCCAAGGATGCTCACAGCATCCCTGGGTCATGGTACTGATGTAATCATCATTTTACCAAGACACAAGGAGCACAAGAAAATTATCAGAAGACAAATTTGTAGGTGGCATCCTATATATTAAATGAAATTATCTCCAGATATTGTCAGCTCTTCTTCGGAATTATATTTGGGAAGCCAAACACTTGACTAATTTCTTAAAAGTCAAGAAATTAAAAGACCCCTTTCCTCTAGAACAGCAGTTCTCAAACTGTGGGTCACGACTCCTTTGGGGGTCACATATTAGATATCCTGAATATCAGATATTTACATTAAGACTCATAATAGTAGCAAAATTACAGTTATGAAGTAGCAATGAAATAAGTTTATATTTGGGGGGTCACCACAATATGAGAAACTGTATTAAGGGGTTCTAGCATTAGGAAGATTGAGAATCACTCACTGCACTAGAATGAGGACAATGGCATTGTGGGAGACATCCGCTCCTCAGAAGTACTAGACACTCATAGGACTCTGCTGTAATAAATAAATAAATACATTGTGCTAATCTATATGTCATTAATGGAGACATAAGAACAAACAAAAGCATGTTGATGGAATAGGGTACCAACAATTAAAGCGTTTGGGGGTTAGCAGCTGCTCCTAGCAGCCAGCTGACTGCAGACATTTATACACAAGCAGGCCTCAGAAAAGTGATCCTGGCTGCTGGCCAACAGCCTGGGCTAAGCTCGTGCACGTGTGTGGGTATGCATGTTTGTGTGTGGGGGTATGCATGTGCACGTGTGTGGGTATGCATGTTTGTGGGGGGGGTATGCATGTGCATGTGTGTGGGTATGTATGTTTGTGTGGGGGGTATGCATGTGCACGTGTGTGGGTATGCATGTTTGTGTGGGGGGGTATGCATGTTTGTGTGTGTGAGGTTGTCCATGCTCACTGTATACATTCATAGAGGCCAGGGATTAACATTGGGTGTCTTCCTCTATCCCCACCTTATATTCTGAGGCAGGTACCCCACTGGGACCCAGGCCTTATCTCTTGAACTGGTTCAGCCAGTCAGCTTGTTCCAGGGACCCTCTCAGAATGCTCCCCACATGCTTGCAACCCCAGCACTTAGGTGAGTTCTGGGGAATCTGATCCCTGCTCTTCAGGGTTTGGCATGGCATGCACCTTGTCCGCTAAGCAGTATCTCCCCAGCCAGACTCATTCTCACAGTCTTCTTGAACTGGACAAATAGTTAAGAGGAACAAAGCCAGAATTCCAGATCTCATACCTTCAGCAACATCAGCAATCTCTCCGCAAACCCCACATTCCAAATACCCAAAGCACTGGAATCACACTGGGCCACAGGCAGTTTTCTGCCTGAGCAGTAGGACACTGACTGGAAAATACGACACAGTAAGAGAGGAAGGAAGACTAAGATTCAAATTGATCATTGGATCTGAGCCCACTTCTAATAAGAGCTGTTTGGTGTTGCGGCAATAAAATAATAAAGTAATTGATATTCAAATGTATTTTAGGTTTGCATTCTTCAGTACTATGATGATTAACATTCATCACTTGACAACTTGCCACGAACTGGATTTCCAGGGGAGTCAAGTCTTTGGGCATGAGACTAGGCTAACTGAGGTGGGAAGACCCACCTATTGTGGGTGGAGTCATTCCCTGAGCTGAGGTCCAAGACAGAATAAATCATGAACTTAACTGAGTTCACTTAGTTATACTTAGAACTATCTGGCATAGTTTTTGTTCCGTTTTTGAGACAGGGTCTTACTATATGGCCCAGACTGGCCCGGAACTCTCAATCTTCCTGCTCTATGTGCTGAGGTTACAATCATTCACCACCAGACCCAGCAAAGATTACTTATTTAGCTTGTAACTAAATACATTTTCTAATTTATTTATATAATGTGGATGGAGGTTCCTTTGTCTCTAAAAGTAAGGCTAAGTTGTGCAATTGTTAGTTATATCAGTGTGCACACACTGCAGGCATAGCAGTCTGTTCTTCGTCAGGTTTGAATTCATCTCAGAAATATGATCAAGCAGACCATGTAGAGTTTGCATTTAATATCTGTAGTGATAGGGGAGCAGGCCTGCTTTTTGTCCCATCCAGCTCCCGGACGGCTAGCTTAAGGCCCCAAGAAAACAACACACGAATTGTATTCATTTAAACACTGCCTGGCCCATTATATCTAGCCTCTTCTTTGCTAAGTCTCACATCTTAATNTTATTAACAAATGAAAGTAACACATAGACAGATGACCCTCCTACATCAAATATCACATTTTATATCATGTGATTGAGAAGCCAAAAGACTTGATTAATTTCTTGGAAGTCAAGTAAGTCTACACTTGGATTTGCCAAAATTCAGAACGAAGTTCTCTTCCACCCACTAGGTAAGCCAGTGTTTTTAGTTATGGATTTTGCTGTTGAAGGGTCTTTTCTCACAATAGAATAGAAAAAACCCTATCCATCCCAAACCATGGCTTGATGAACTCTCCACACTTGGGCCTCTTGAGTTAGTCAAGTAATTCTGAACTTGACTAAAGAATAGAGCACACTGCTCTTGAATAATCCCGCAGAGGTCCAGGTCCTGTAAGCCTGTGTTCACGTGTTCTCAGCAACCCCAGGGCTTCCCTGCCTGCATTTGGCCTTATAGTCACAATTTACTTGATATTTTTGCAATAAAGAATCTTCAAACTCATTACTCTGAGCCTTCAACTAGACCTTGTCTCTCGTCTTTATCAATGATTAATGATTCACATGAGCTTGCCTTTGACTCCTTTCATTTTTTCACTCATCATATTTTATAATACACATAGCCTTAGGCAATAAAGGCTTATCCAAGGGAAAATTATTGGCTATTCATCTTCTGACCACCCATACATCTTCTGCGTGTTTCCAGATGCTGTTTAGTTGCTTTTAACTGTCTTCCTAACACCTATCCCTTAGCCCTGCCACACCCTCACCCCATCTTTTCCTTCTCTGGATTCTGAGCTTAGCCAGTTTGCTCATCTTGGTATTACAGGGAATGTTTAATGACATAATCAGGACTTATTTGAATATCTGTAGACAGGGCAATGTAAGCATAAATGTATCCTTTCATTTCAAAGCTTTCCTTGAGCTACACTTCTTGGTTTGAAGCATAGAAATAGTCTAGGAGTAATGCAACTTAGTCATTGTAGTTCTGTTCAGAATTCTTGTGTTTCTCCATGGATTAAATTCACAAGTTTATTTCAGATTCAGAACACTGTACCAAAAAGTGCAAATACATAAATATACACACAAAGCACAAGCTAAACAAATAGTAACCGTAGATTCCTAAGTGTTTCATGTTAAACATTCTTGCTTTTGCACTAGGCAGACCCTGAAAATTGCTGTTAGTAGCATTTCTGACCCCAAAGCTTGCTACAGCTCCATCTTGTTTACTTGTGTGGTTTGACCTCTGACCTCTTATCTAGTACATTGTTTTAGCAGTAGTATCATAATCACTTATACATTTTGATAGTTAATATTGATTGTCAATTTGACAGCATCTAGAATACCTAAAAGGCAAAAATCTATACCTGTCTGTGAGGGAGTTTCTAGATTTGGTTAGTTGAAATTGGAAGGGTCATTGTAAGTGTGAGCAACCCCATCCATGGGCTGTATGTAGTCCCAGACTAAAGAAAACGGAGAGAAACAGGCTGGGGAGGCGGCTCGGTGGAGAAAGTGCTTGAAGCCTGGAACCTGTTTAAAAGCCCAATGCAGTAGCACAAATGACTGTAACCCCAATGCCCCTTCACAAGAATATGGGACAGGAGAATCATGGGAAGCTCTGGCCCAGGTAGAATGGCATTCCTAGCAGTGAACAAGATAGACATTTCCTCCAAGAAGATAGACAATGAGGACCAACACCTTTTGTCTTCTGACCTCCATGCAGATATGATAGCATATGTGAACACACACATGCAAAAGAAGACAGTCGACTGACAGCATTAATCTCTATTTGAGCAGTGCCCCTACACTCACTCTTGTGACCATGACCTCCCCACCACTATGAATGGCATCTCCATATAGTTTTTTGCTACTTCTTTGATCACAGAATGAGAAAAGTAACAATACACATATTAATGATATAAATTTCTGGTCGTCTTTTCTTCACCTCCCCCCCCTTTCCACATATAAGAGGAAACATGTGATACTTGTCTTTCTGCATCTGACCTGTTTCATTTAACACTCATTATCTCTGGCCAAACAATACGCTATTATATGGACCCATGTCACATAAAGTTTCTGTTAAATGACTTGATTATGCTCTCACATGTTTGTCTTTTATTAGAAAGGTATCAGACTTTGTGACTTAATAGAGTGTATTACTATATCCCCATGTTATATCTCTTGAATCTGTTTTCTCTTTCAGTTTTGAGATTATAATATAATTATATCCTTTCTCCCTTCCTTTTCCTCCCTCCAAACTCTTCCATGTATCCCTCTTCACTGTTTCAAATTCACATTCTCTTCTTTTCATTAATTGTTCTTAGGTTCATATGCATGTATACATGTATCTATATACATATATATTTATAAATATAATCTACTGAGTCTGTATAATGATTTATATTTTTTTCAGGGCCAGCTATCTGGTAGTGGATAACTAGTTGGCAAGCAGGGGAAGACTACCTTTTCCACTCTCAGTACTCTTTAGTTGCCTGTAGTTCTTTATATAGGGCTGAGGTCTCATGGGTGTTCCATCATCTAGTTAGATACAACATATGAATACCATTGCAGAAAACAACAACCAATCAAAATGCAGAGTTGTAGACCCCAGTCCCAGAGTATACATCAACAAACCTCTCCCACACATTTTGCATTCAAAATTCAAGATGTCATTGCTTTTTACCCCTGAGTAGTACTCTGATGCGAAAATATTCCACACTTTCTTTATCCATTCTTCCATTGAGGGGCATCTGAGTTGTTTCCAGGTTCTGGCTATTACAAATAATTCTGCTATGAACATAGTTGAAC
>LOEQ01003866.1:125907-138451 GCA_001685075.1 Bramus lutescens
AAAAGCTCTGTCTCCCGCAGGAGCCAGAGATTGCAATGGCGGCACAGCCCAGAAACTGGTATTTTAAAACCACCACTTTCTAGAAGACCTGATCCTACTGCCTACTCAGGCAGGGGAAGAGCTGAACCACGGGTTTGGTTTCAGCTACTTTATTCCCGACCCCGAGTGGGCACACAAACGTCCAGGCCCAGAAATGCACCATAGCCGGAGTTTGCACCATCAGCAGGGCCCATGAAGCCGCATTTTAAAATTGTGTGGCTTTTTTTTTTCTGTCACTTTTGATAATCAGGAAATCTCTCTACAGCACGCCTTAGCAAACAGCAAAACGTGTTAAATTCTTTTCCCCCCGTGTTTAAAATTAAGCTCTTTCAGGTTTTACATGGAGTTCGTTACCACGTTGGAGCGCCACTCTGTAGTGAAGGGGAGAGCAGGCCTGATCTTTCCATCTTCTGCAATTTCTTTTCCTCAATGTCGTAAAAGTTTTTATCATACAGGTATCTCACTTGCTTGGTTAGAGTTACCTGAAGATATTTTATATTATTTTAGGCTATTGTGAAGGGTATTATTTCCCTGGTTTCTTTCTCAGTCCCCGATTTATTTCCCAGTTGTCATTTATATCTAGAAAGGCTACTTATTTTTGTGATTTAAGTTTGTATCCTGCTACCTTGCTGAAAGTGCTTATCTGCTGCAGGAGTTTTTCCATGGAACTTTTAGGGTTACTTATGTATACTA
This sequence comes from Bramus lutescens, assembly GCA_001685075.1. Classification (NCBI taxonomy): domain Eukaryota; kingdom Metazoa; phylum Chordata; class Mammalia; order Rodentia; family Cricetidae; genus Bramus; species Bramus lutescens. The sequence goes on from LOEQ01003866.1 coordinate 126,640, forward strand.
TAATGCCATCTACAAACAAAGATACTTTGACTTCTTTCTTTCCAATGACCATGATTTTCAACCATAGATTTCATACCAGTCCTATTCCCAGGGCACTCCTAGTAGCCTCTGGAGGCATTTTGGTTGTCTCATCCAAAAGGCACTGTTACCACCAGCACATTGTCCTAGATGACTGTTATAGTTTTGATAAATGTCCAGACTCAAAACCATTTTGGGAGGAAAGCATTTATTTACCTAACAGCTTATAGTACATCAAGAAGGGAAGTGAGGGCAGAAACTCAAAGCAGAAACTTGGGGGTGGGAATAGAAGCAGAGACCATGGAGGGATGCTGCTTATTGCCTTGCTCCAATGGCTTGCTCTTCTGCCTTTCTTAGATAATCCAGAATCACCTGCCATTGCATGGCATTGCTCACAGCGGGCTGGGCACTCCTATATCAAACATAAATCAAGAAAACACCCCCCACAGACTTGCCCACAAGCTGATCTGATGGAGGCAGCTTCTCAATTGAGGCTCCTTCTTCTCTCCATAGGTTATATCAAGTTGGCAAAATCCCAACCAGCACACAGATAGATGTCAAGATACTGTGTAACAGCCTGCATTACATGGGACAGCTCACCACTTGCACCCCAAAAGTGAAGCTTGCAGCACCATATTTCAATGGTGTGGAGGTTGAAAAGTCCTAGTTTCAGATTAATACTGACTTTTACTTTTCCAGTTGTTCATGGGCATCCTATTTATAATGACTTCCAAGATTAAAACTGAAGTGTTAACATACAGGTAATTGACACCTGCAATATCTATTTCTTGCAGATTTATGAGGAATATATTTACTCTCTTAAATAAAAGATCACATATTGTTGCTATTTATTTCAGGCAATTTTCTGAGAAAATAAGCAACTCTATTTAAATAAAGTCATGATATCAAATCTTTATAGTCAACTACAGTTTCTGAAAGGTAACAAAGCAGAAAAAAATAGCCAAGCACAACAAAAGATTAATATATTCAGTATCATTGCTGAGCATCTTGGATATATATCAAGCCTCAGTGAAATTAATGTATTTTATTATCACAAGAATACTAATAACTACAAAAATATCGTCAGTCTCAGAGAAAATTGCCTCAATTCATGTAAGATATTTTTGTCAAGATAAACAAAATAGTTCTTTCTTGTTTACTAGTTTCTTTCTTCTGTATTTTCCATGATTTATTTTATTTAATACTGATAAGCATCCTTCAAGCTGTATAATTGGTATCCTTACTTGGGAAAATGTGCTGCCATGGGCAACAAAGTAAGAAAAAATTTCAAATAACGGAAATCCAAATATCATACCAGTTTTCCTGCCACCCTTGGACCCCTCTGAATGTCTGATGAGTGATAACTAGGACATAACTGAAGGGGTTTTGAAGGATTAGAGCCTGCAGCAGAGAAAGAAACCTATCTTATCACAATTTCAGCAATCAACCTAGAGTTAACCTGGGAAAACAGAATCTCAGCTGAAGACTGCCTGGATCAGATTTACCTGTGGGCATGAATCAGGTATTTTCTTAATTGCTAATTGATATAAAATGGACCAAGCTGCTGTGTGCAGCACCATCACTAGGCAGGCAGTTCTGGGCTGCATCTGAAAGGTAACCGAGCTAACCAGAGGGGTCAGGCTAGTCAGCAGCGTCCTCTAAGATCTTTGCTTCAGTTCTCTTCTCCAGGTTTCCGCCTCAGCTCCTCCTCTGGTTTCCTTAAATGGTGGACTGTAAGCTAAAGCCGAAATAAACTCTTTCTTCACCAAAATGGTTTTGAGAATAGTGTTTATCACAGCAAGAGAAAGAAAACTGGAACAGCATCTTAGCAGAGAAGATGACTTTGTTGCAATATAGGAGACATTTTGTGTTTTCTCAGCCTACAGATGAGAAGCCTTTTTCTCCTTTGTCCACAAACAAAAGCTGAAGTTAGTGGAACTAAACAACCACAGCCCACAGTCCCTGGGAACCTGCTAACTACAGAGGACAATGAGAGGTATATTCTGGAGATAGCTACAGAGAACAGGAAGCCAAATGCCATTTAGAAAGGGTACCAAGGGACAAGATGGCCAAGGAAAGCCGTTCAAAAATTCCCTACTAAATGGGAGAGAAATGGCCACATGGGCATCATGAAAGACAAAAAGCATGACTGTAAATTCGGGTATCCTTACGCTTTTGACTTTGAAGAGATGGAGGAATAGAATACAAGGCTCCTGAACTCTGGCTTCACCTGCTCTGGGGAACATGCCAGTGTCGTCGTTTAGCGAATATGTAAACTTGGTGAAGAGATTGACTTCCTTGTGTCTTGGATTGTTCTCCCTTGCTCAGACTGTGTTTATCCCCTTTCATTTCGTTGATATACTGAGACTCATTTAGATCATTCTTAATAGTCATCCAGCCTGTAATAGATCCAGGAACCACCTCTATGCCTTTTAACTAAATGTCTCAGTGTTTATTACTTGCCATATATACTCCTAACAGAGACAGGTTGTTCGTTGACTCTACGGAAAGCAGCAGGAAGGAAAAGATGAATGGAATGGAAAAAGAGAAAAAGAGAGGTGAAACAAAGAGAGGAAAATTGGGGAAAGGAGCAATATGAACATGGACAGAAGAAGTGGTGGTGGTTAAAGACATAATATTTATGTATCTTAGTGATGGGGAAATGGACCTTGTGAATTACAATATTTCTAATTGAAACAACAATTTCCAAGCTATCATCAACCTAAATTCAACAATTACTGGCATTTTACCACATTTGCACCCTTCTGTGTTTATACATCTGATTTGTTTTGTTTTTGTTGGACCATTTAAAAGATGCATAGAATCTGCAGAGTTCATGGGATATTAGTTTTAAGTTCTTATATCTTTTCAGTTGAAAAAAATGGAAAAGTAGATGGACTTTTCTTTCCCACCTTCCAGTTCCCAAATAACTGACACAGAGACTCAGTATTAATTATAAAATCTCAACCAATAGCTCAGGTTTATTACTAGATAACTCTTACAACTTAAATTGAACCATTTATATTAATCTGCATTAGGCCACATGGTGTTACCTCTCTTTCATCTTGCACCTCCTGTTTCCTTTTTGAGTCTCACTGGTGACTCCTCTGATTCTGCCAGCCTTCTTCCCAGTGTCCTTAGTCTGGTTCCCCCCCCCTAACGTTATCCTATCCAGCTATTGGCCAGTGTTTATTTACCCAACCACAGTGGCATATAATCACACACTCTAAAGGAAAATTCCATGGCGAAATATATAGTTTTGATGTTTGTATATAGCCATGATTGCAGAGTAGCCAGTACAGTGCTTGTTTAGGATATACAAGGCCTCTGGGTTCAGTCTCTAGAACCACACACAAAAGTGTAATGAATGGAAAAGTACAGATGAAAGTGACTGGTTCAGTGAGGAAGCCACATTGTAAATAATGTAGCTGCTGCAGATTAAAAACATCTAGATCTCTATACCCGCAGAAAAGAGGAGTGTGTGCACTCTTGCACTGGTCAAGCAATTGGATGATTCTGTTGTAATCAGAAACTAACAGCTTGATTCCAAACAGAATCATCCAATACAATAAAAAGTGGTCATAAATGTGGGATATTATCATCAAATGTACATTGTATGTTATTACCAGTGCAAGGGGGTAGAAATGGATTAGCAGAGCTAACAATCAAGGAAAGAAAATAAAAAAGCATTTTATTAAGATCATAAACATCTAAAATCATAGATGGTAACCACTGTTTATAGCTGCTTTCAGAGACTTGGGGCATTGGGTGTTGCTCACTATTCTATATCTAGTCCACACTGTTCTTGGCGAAAAGAAAGTACTCACTGAGTCTTTGTGGAGGAAAAGACAAATGAGTGGATGTGCCAAGAGTCTGAGGAATAAAGAAAAGATTCAAGGTAAAATTCTTCCACTAAATAAAATTTATGTGTCCAAAACTGCCCTAAAAGACAATGAGAGAAATTTTTGTTGAGGAACTAGTGTGATGGTTAGGTTTTCTGTCAACTTGACACAAGCTAGGCTCATCTGGGAAGAAGGAACCTCAACTGAGAAAATATGGACAAACCCTGGGCAGATAGGTTGTCTAGGATGGTACAAGAAAGCAAAATAAGCAAGCAATGGAGATCAGTCCAACAATCAGTACTCCTCCACAGCCTCTGCTTCAATTCCTGCCTCCAGGTTCCTGCTGTGAGTTCCTGCCATGACTCCCTTTCATACTGGATTACAGCTGTAAGCCGAAACAAACTCTTCTCTCCCTATGTTGTATCTGATAAAAGTATTTAGTTCAGCAATAGAAAACAATCTAAGACAACAAACATCTTTAAAGCAATGCATAATCTTAGTTTTTTGTGTAAAAATAACATTTAGATAATTTCTAATTTTTAGCTTTTATAAAGGCCCAGAAATTTACATTCTTATATATGTAACATCATCATTTCACAAAAAGGAGCCTACAGATTTAGAAAAGATTTTTTTAACAACTATGCACCCAATAAAAGGCTAATATTTAAAAATATATAAAGAACTCAAGAAACTAAATATCAAGAAAGCAAATAACCAATTAAAAATGGTATAAAGATTTAAACAGAATCCTCAAAAGGGAAAATTCAAATGGCTAAGAAGCATTTAAACAAATATTCAACATCCTATGCATCAGAGAAATTCAAATCAAAACTGCTTTGAGATTTCATCTTACACTCATAAGAATGACTAAGATCAATAAAGGAAATGACAGCTCATGCTGGTAGGATGTGAAAGGAATGAAGCACTCATCCATTGCTGGCAGGAATACAAAGTTGCACAGTCACTATAGAAATCAATGTGTCGGTTCCTCAAGAAGATGGGAAATAATCCACCTCTAGATACAGCTATACCACTCTTAGACATATATTGCAAGAATTCCCCATCCTACCACAGAGACACTTGCTCAACCATGTTCACTTTTGGTCTATGCTTAATAGTCAGAAATTAGAAACAACCTAGATGTCCATCAACAGATGAATGAATAAAAACAATGTGCTACATTTATACAATGGCATACTAGTCAGTTGCTAAAAAATGAAATATTGATATTCACAGATAATTGAAGGGAACTAAAAAAAGTCATCCTGAGTGAAGTAACTCAGACTCCAAAGGACAAATTTGGTATGCATTCATTTACATATGAATATTAGCTGTGAAGTCAATGATAACCAAGTTATTATCCATAGAACCATAGAAGTTAGGTATAAAGAAAGGACTGGGGTAGAGTTAGTTAGATCTCCCTAGGAAAGAGAAATAGAATAGATAGGTATGGATAGATTGGGGGAAACTGCTTTAAAGAATCAATTGGGAAGAGAATGGGAAGGGTAAATAAAGGATTGGAATATTGGAAGACATGGTTAAAATTAAGGGCCAATTTAGGGGTAGTATGGAGCCCTAATACAATAGAAATTTTCTAACAAATACACATATGTGCATGTGTGCTATCTAAAGGAAAGTGCCCATATATCTATAGATATAGGTTTCAGGTAGGTAGGGTAGTATCTATCTATCTATCTATCTATCTATCTATCTATCTCAGATAGATAAACAGACTTTCTAAAGAAAATTTTCAAATAATGGAGTAGGCTAGGTTCCAGAAATTTTCAAATAATGGAGTAGGCTAGGTTCCAGACCTGGACATCTCCTACCACTAAATGAAGCTTCCAGTACCAGGAATAGGTTACATCTAATTGAGTTGTTGCCTTAAGGGATCCCATGGGAACTCCTCAAAGGACCCAGTCTGTTGCCAAGAGTATAGATTCCTCTCCACAAACTGACAGCAAGGACCTACTTCTGAAAAAAAAAAACACCTACACAGCTCATTAAACATGGAGAAATTGAACTGGTGTTTACTTAGAGCCTTTTTCACCTACTGGCTAGTGTTCTTGGTACCAGAAGATACCCTGCATGCTACCAAAGGAAAAATGCAAACACTAACCCAGCTACACACATTTTGATCTACAATACTTTTTGGCCTGCAAGACACGCTAGGGCAATAGTGGCATAAAGTTTGTGAAAGTAACCAACCAATATCTGATTTGACTTAAGGCCTGTTCCACAAGGTGGAATCCATACAAGATACTGTGAACCTAAGGCTAGATAACTCAGAGACCAAAGAAAAACCAAAGACTGTTGTTCTATTGAAAGAATACAACAATAAAATGACTCTGTATGACACTCTGCTATACTCATAGATCAGTGCCTTGCTCAGCCATCATCAGAGAAGCTTATTTCTGCAGCAAATGGGAACAAATACAGAGACCACAGCTAGACAATATGCAGATAGTGAGAAATCTTGGAAAAGTCAGCCCCCAAAGGGATGTTTCTAAAAAGTCTCTTACCTCAGTGCTCAGAAAACCCTGTGGAAGAGAGGCAGAAAGAGTGTAAGAGCCAAAGGGGATGGAGGACACCAAAGAAACAAGAATGGATGCACATGTGACCCCAGAGAGACTGAGGCATTGTGCACAGGCAGGCAAGTCCTTCAGTGAATATTATGGCTTTCAGTGCAGTGTTTTTATTCGTGAATGTCTGAATGAGTGGGTCTCTGCATCTATATCTAGTTCTTGTGCCTTTTCTTAGGCTCTTTCCCTTCTGTTTGTTTATTTTGTACTATTATGATGTACTAGTTTTTGTTTTGTTTTATTTTCTATTATCTGTTAGAATCCTGTTTGTTTTTAATGAGAGACAGAAGAGGTGTCGATCTGAATGGAAGTGGAGGCAGGAAGGAACTAAGAGGAACAGAAGGAGGGGAAATCCTAATCAGGAAATATTATATGAGAAAAAATACATTTTAAATATGAGGCAAAAATATCATTCTTAATAATTTTCTCCATTAGTTCTTCATTCTCAGTAAGCTTATTTCTAAGTATTTTGTGGACTATTAGAACAAGGGCCATGGGGTCAGACTTCTCCCAAATATATTTCTTAGTTATATATGTTGCTATTCTCCATGCATCTTAGAGGCATGACCAAATCTCAGATAAAAGTATAAAAAAACTGATAGGAAAACATAAATTTAGTGAAATTTTCCCATATGTGAAAAGATATACATTTTTATAATAAAACATATTTGATTATTGCTAAGTAGCATAATATTTTTTAAAAAATAGCTATGTAAAAGTTTGAGTCTGAAATTCCCACATAGGCACACATATGTGAGCACTCAATTCCCAGGTGACGCTGCTGCCTTTGGAGAATGTGGTACCCACCTTTTAGTGCTAGGTGAAAGAAATAGCCACTAAGGATGGACATATAGTAGCTTCAGCTTCTTCTTTCTGTACTGTGGCTATTCACAGTCCACCAACCTTACTTCTGTTTTCATTGAACTACACCATTACTGCCACAATGGACTGTACCCTCTGCAAACATGAGCCAAAATGAACCTCCTTCCTTCCCCTAAATTTCTTGGGCATTTTGCCCTAGGCATCAAGAAACAATGCAGCCTATATCTAGAGTAATTTTGCAAGAGCAGAAAAAATACTGGAAGTTCCAGAAAACTCTCAACCTCCCAACCAAGAAATAAAGGCCTTTCTGACTTCATACTTCCTCATCAATAAGATCTGAGCTGGATGATGAGGAAGAAAGCCTTAATCTGTGAGGGAATGACTGTGAGTCACTTACAATCAAGTGTAAGGACAAAATACAGGAATGTTCTGACAATATAAGGCTGAAAAGGTTGTAACTGGATGTTTTTGGAAGTGCAATGAAAACAAGCTATAGGAGTTTTGACCAAATAAACTTTGTTCTATACATCTTCTCTCTGCAAAGAAAAATTAAAATAAATGTATGAAAGTTTGAACTGGAAAAATCATCATGATGAGAATAAGAGATTATCTTTGGATAATCTTAATGAAGATGGGGAAATAGGTGTTGCATAGCAGAAAACACAGTGGGATAAGGCATGCCATATAGAAACATGGAAAACAATAAGGCCAATGCACTCATCCACCCTGCGGAGGGTAGGGAAATAAAGGCCACCAGTAGCGAAAAGGAATGAGTTAAAATATGGAGCTGGGTTCAGGAAACAGTTGAAACACACACACACACACACACACACACGCACACACACACACACTGACTGTCCATGTGAATGGAACACAAATGCCCACACGGTTCCAGGAAAAAGTTCAGAGACTTTGGGGGCACCTAGCTTGGTTGATCACCCCTGGGAAATTAGAGTCCAAAGAATGCTCCAGAATTTCCAACACAGAATTCCCAGTCAGCTTTTCATGACTCTGTCTTTAACATCACAAGCTACATGAAGAGACTTTATTAATTTTTCATGTGTATGGGAGTTTTGTCTGCATTCATTTTGTGTAACCTGTACATGTCTGAGGCCATGAGGACTTAGAACTGAAGTGACAGATGGTTGTGAGCTTCCACGTGGGTCTTGGGAATGGAATCCATGTTTATCTGGAAGAGGAGCCATGGCTTTTAATTGCTAATCTATCCCTCCAGCCCTCAAAGAGAGTTTTTTTGTGACAGGGTCTCACTACGTAGCCTTAGCTGGCTTAGAACTTGCTGTGTAGATGAGGCTGGAGATTTCTTTCTTTTTCTCTTTCTTTTTTTTATTAAGAATTTTTTAATACAATCTTTTCTCATTTTACATAGCTCTCCCCATTTCTACTCCCTCTTCTACTCCTGCCCCACCCTTCCCTCCCACCCCACATCTACTCCTCAGAAAGGGTAAGGCTTCCCATGGGTATCCACAAAGTCTGGCATGCCATATAAAATTTTTAAATGACAAGAAATAATTTTAAATTTAAGGAAATTTCTCAAAATGAAGAATCAGAAAGGGTAGCCACTATAGGATGTGAAAGGATGTCCAGCCTTTACATAAAATAACCAAATTCCCCCATGTTAAGAAAGGATACCAAGTGAAAATGGATAAATTTAAAAATACTGAAGATTTTGAGTTAATTATCCAGAGAAAACTAAAATGAGTTTGAAGAGTTCCTTCTGCAGAGTAGATCTGAAGGTATAGTCACAAATAGTGCAAAGTACTGTTTAAAATGTTATACATTATTCTTAAAAGTCATTTTTTGCCTTAAAATGGCTATGCCAAAAGTAATATATAGAGTCAGTGAAATCTCTGTCAAATTTCCAATGGCATTCATCACAGAACTAGAAAAAGAGAACCAAATAATTCATAAAAAATACAAAAGACCATGAACAGCTAAATAAACCCTAAGTAGAAAGTACACTACTGGTCTTATAAGAATAGAAAACCTTAAACTACACTGTAGAGCTATAGTGACGAAGACAGAATGGTTCTAACATGAAAACAGACATGCAGACTAAAGAAACAGAATGTGGGATCACAACATATTAGAAAAAGTGTGCTCAGCAAATGGTGGCAAAACTGCATATTTACCTTCAAAAGAATGAAATTAGATCTGCATTTTTGCCTTACACAAAAAGATTATTTGAAAGTAGATCAATGACCTTAATTTAAAACCCCATACTCAGAGACTGTTATAGGAAGACAACGAATACAACTTAATATCTATTTAGTAGGTGTAGACAAGAACATTCTGAACAGGTCTCTGATAACCCAGAAAATAATCCCAAAGAAACACAATGAAAACATGAAATCTAAAACTTTATGCACAGCCAAGATAAATATCAGCAGGGTCAACAGCCAGCTCACAGAATGGAAGAAAACATTTCCAGTTATCAGACATGGGTTAATATCTAGAATGTAAAGAGAGCCTACAAAAATACAATGGTCTCACAGACTCTCCTGGTGCCAATCGGCCCCAGGCTGGTGGCTGTCACTCAATGAACAGGAGAAATTGGGAGAGAAGTAGAGCAGTTTATTATGATATGCATGGCCTATGCTGTCACCTGGTGACATGTGATGTCCTTACCTGTGCTGCTGCCAAAGGCCATGTCTGGGTCTACAGTCCTACTCTAGTTTGGGTCTGTGTTGATGTCCCATGGTCATGCTGATATCCATGGTCTGGGCTCCAACCTGAGGCCATGTTGATGTCTGAGGATCATGCTGCCACTGGGGCCATATTGATCTGAGTGGTCCATATTGCCACCTGAGGCCATGTTGACACCCAGGCCTACACTGCAGGCAAGGGCCATGCCTGAGTCTATGCACATACTGCAGCCTGTGTCTATGTTGATGTCTGTGATCCATGTTATCAGTGGAGCCATTGGAGAGCTGGCCTTGCTGACCTTGCTGGCCTGGGCACCACAAAGCTGGTGCCACCCATAACTAGCCTCCACAGTGGACGAGCTGTCATCCCCACTTCAGAAAACTCACCCCAGTGATGTGGGCATGGGAGAGCTGGCTAGTCTTTGAAGGTCAGAACTGCCCTATACCTTGATGGCCACCAAGGTGAGAGAGTTGGCCCTGAAAGCAGAAAAGTTGGTTCCACCCCTCCCTGTTCACACACCAAAAATCTGTCCCTGAAGACATGAATGCTGGATACCTGGCTCTGACCCTTGCCTAAAGGGCATGGTCCTGATGAAAGTCTGGACTGACCAATTCAGTTACCACCCAGGCCTACATCCAGGTCTTTGAGTTGACAGACATTAACATCTACACCATCTATGGCCTACTGGAACAGGTGAAGGAACCTGTTCTGTGGGACCAGAGTCTCAGGATTTCTATGACTTCAGGCAACAGTGGGTTATCAGAGAGGAGTTTCAGTGAGGGTTCAGTATGTACCAGAACCTGGAGACCTTGAACCTGAGCACAATCTCATTGCAATAAATATTTTCAAGTAAAGGTCTGGGCAAGAGAGTCTACTGTGTGACACATCATGCTTCCAAGGCCACTGTAACAAATGAAAATGTGATAGAGAGGCTGGAAAGATGAGGGATGAAATGTTTTCTTGTGTTTTTTTTCTTATTTGTAATTATTATTTTTCATTTTCTTTTTCAGATTAGGGGGAGGCTACAAGGGTGGAAGGCAGACATGGAAAGACTAGAAAATTAGTGGAATTAGAGTGATGATGAAACATTCCCAAGAATCAATAAATTACGTTAATATAATACCCTCAAAATAAAACTTTCCATCAGTAAAGGGGCTAATGAGATGAACACAAGAAATAAAAATTTGAGCAATAAATATTTTTAAGAATGTTTGGCACCCTTAGTCATGAGGAAATACAAATTAAAACCACATTAAGTTATCTCACCTCAGTCAGAATGGTGATTGCCATCAAAAGTGGCGATAAAGACTTGGGAATAATTGTAACATGAGGGCCTGCTTGTTGGAGTTTCTGACTGCCTGGTTCCCTAGACATTTAGTACCAGAGAAAATCACACAGAGAGTCTACATTAGATATAAACTGATTAGCCGATTAGCTCAGGCTTCTTATTAACTCATATAACGTATATTAACCCATTATTCCTATCTATGTTAGCCACATGGCTCAGTACCTTTTTCAGCAGGGTAGGTCACATCCTGCTTCTTTGGTGTCTGGACAGGACTGGGGAGGAATGGGCTTCCTCCTCAGAATTCTCCTGTTCTCATTGACCCAATTCAACTTCCTGCCTGGTTGTCCCACCTATACTTCCTGCCTGGCTACTAGCCAATCAGCATTTATTTAAGACATAATTGACAGAATACAGAATTGTCCCACACCACTTCCCTCTCTCTCTCCCTTTTTTTTAACGAAGGAAAATATCCATAGTCCATTTTTTTGGGAATGTGGGCAGAGTATTCCAGGCTACTTCCTGCTGGCTGGGGGTGCTGATAATCTTATGGGGACCTAAAGAAAATTTAGAATTATGATCAAGTCATGACTGGAGTA
>LOEQ01003866.1:138782-163783 GCA_001685075.1 Bramus lutescens
CCAGGCTGTCCTTGAACTCACAGAGATCTGCCTGTCTCTGCCTCTCCAGTGCTGAATTAAAGGTGTGTGCTACCATACCTGGAACTCACAGAAGTCAGTCTACCTCTGCCTTCCAAGTATTGAGATTAAAGGTGTGTACCACCACACCTAACTACTCTCTTTCTTTTTTATTTTAAGGACTTTAAGCTTTTTTTCATGCCTGTATATATTCTTTTAACACACTGTAAACCATTTAGAGGTTTTCTTCGTCTTTGAATCTCTCTTTACTGTATATTTCTCTTTTTCTGACCACATGAGTCTTTTATTTGCTAAGCAACATGGAGAGGATTAAAGCTGTGGCTTTGACGGCTGGATCCAGCCCATTCCTTAGCTTTATGAGATTCCAGGCTCATGGCCGAAGTACCGCAGGAGCCATGTTTATTGCCATAACTCTATAGCATTTCAAGGTTCTTGCCAGCAAGTAAGCTGCAACAGTGTGTCCACAAACAACACTCAAATGCTCTCTCTGTAGCCAGACCTCAAAGAGTCAGAGTTTGCACTGGCAGGACAGCCCAGCAAGCCGGCATTTTAAAATGGCACAGCTTTTTTCTTGCTACAGCTGAAGACCAAAAAGCATGCAGTCAGCTTTTATCAACACCATTTAAGTGCTACGTGGCAGGACCTCTTAAAGAGCCGCAGGGTTTTGCAGCTAAAGCTGAGTCAGGAAGCCTCTCTTAAATGAGAGNATGAGAGCGCTTACCTGTAGCAAGCAGAGCAGATCCGAGAAATTGCTGCTACCAAAAAGCCATGCTTTACTCTATTCTTTTTTATCTAGAACAACTTCTCAAGCTCTGTCCAGCTTTTTGTGGATGCAGTTGTCCATGTGGGCATCATTCTGTAACATGAGGGCATGCTTGTCGGGGTATCTGTCCTCCCACCAGGTCCCACAGCCATTTGGCCCCAAAGAAAATCACACAGAGAGTCTATATTAATAATAAACTGATTGGCCCATTAAATAATGAACCCCTGCTCACTGCTGGTAGAAGTATAATTTAGCATAGTCAACATGGAGAACAATATGGAAAGTAGGAAGGATAACTCTAGAAGTAGAAAGGTACAGAGCAGGGAAAGGCAGAGAAGGCAACCAACAAAAACAAATTTCTCTAAAAAAAATTGCCTCAACTAAATAAAATATCTTGTGTGCTTATAAGACTATATTAAAACTCTAATCACTTTAACAAAATAATTTAAGTAATTTAAAAAATTAAACAGGCAATCCTGAAGTAATATTCATCAGAAAACGAGAGTGACACTCTTATAGTCTCAGCTGCTTGGGAGGCTGAGGCAGGAGGATCACCTGAGTTCTGGGCTACATTATGCCATGTGATGCTCCAAATCCAGCACTAATCTGGTGACGTCTATGGAACAAGGGACCATCAGTGTGCCTAAGGGAGAGTGGAGCAGCCCAGGTCAGAAGAGAGTAACTGGTCCTGGGAGAGAGCAAGTCCTGATGGCTAAGAAAGGATATTTTCAGAGAGAAAGTAGGTTTAGTGCAGTAGACATGAAAAGGATTTGTCACTGGTTCATCTCAGTGATAGGATGGCAATATGTAAAAAGAAGATTATTAGAAAGGTTAAAAACAACCAAGAAATGTAAACAAAAAATGTGAACTAAAATCTGTTAAACCAAAATGTGAATTATAGAGCTGAGACGGAATCAAAACTTAAATGTGACCTTGAGCTTCATATGTGGGGCATTCGCTCTTGATATACCTTGATGTTTAGGGATGAAATCGTACTGTTCACTTCTTATGAGATCGGGTTCTGCACTGGAGAGAAGCTGGTATTAAGAATTGATCATCATTTTCTTAATGCTGTCTTCAGACTCTGAAAAATATTGCTGAAAAGAATAACATTTTATCAGTTCAAGGACTGTCTTCAAAATTGTCTGTAGTGAGATGAGCCCTTTGCTCCTAACCTTGGTAGAATTCTTTCACCATCCTCTCTTTGGCAGAGAGTGTGAAATCCTATAAGGACCAGAGCTGAAGGAGGGGTAAGGGATTTGGTCAGAACTGTGTTAAAAAAAAAAGTTGGAAAAATACCAGGAAAAAATGAATAGTAATATGGGTTCTCCACAGGAGAATTATATTAAAAATGGAATGCATATGAGAAAATTTAGGCAAAAGAATCTATATACAAGATTAATGAGAATCCTCAATAATAGGTAAAACAACAACATCAATAATCATAATAACTTCTTGCGGTTGTTTATAATTTATTGCAGTAAATGTTTTGCATGTGTTATTTTCCTCTTATTATAATACCATGGTGTAAGCATCATTAGAAATGCTTTATGGGAGAAAATTTGAGCCTGTATTAGGGATGTTCAAAGTCAGTTGTAGCTAAGGTACTGTGGCTCCCCAATCACCTTTTATTGACTTATACTTTGAAATTTACAGAATGCAGGAAATCTGAATTGCCATCAAGTTTACTGTCCAGTGAGACTGCTCTTCTCTGAACTGCCACCATAGAGAGATTCGGGAAACAAGGAGCCATTGAGTTACACAAGGACAAGGTGGCTGGGTTATGAAATTATAGGCAGATAAATGGAATCCAGGACCATTTGCAGAACAATTACATAGGATTTCATGGTGGCTAAAATCAAAGGAAAAAAATGAGTCAACAGTGACTCAGAAAGGCAGGCTATTCTGTGTAGAAAATGATGGTGTCATTGACAGCTAGTGGAAATGAATCAGTAAATGAGTTGGTGGGTGGAAGGTGATGATGACTTTAGCTTTAATAATCCAAGAAGAAAGTGCTACAGACTTTTAGTAATATTGCAAGAAGACTGAAAGTGGGGGAGCAGGAATTTCTGGAAATAGTAGCAGAGATGAAACTATTTAGCTATTACTTTTTTATCTCCTCCCCCTTAGTCAGTGACAAACTGAGTGAATGCTTAACCCATGCTTCAGCCACAGAGAAACCAAAACCCTCTTGGGACTAAATGACATTCATTTTAATGTCTTTTGTTTTGTTGTTTGTTTTGTTTTTATAGTTCTCAGAACTGGAGTCATGTGGTGTTTTGTCTTGCCTTCCTTTGTTTGAGAATCTAAATAATAAAAAAGTAATTCTTTATGAGATTCATGTTTCAAATGGTGTATGTACATATATTTCTCTCATAATGTAAAATATTTCATTTTATTTCCTATTAGAATACAGAAGCAATAGATACTTAAACATAGTATTTAATCACAAGTTTTGAAATGAGTTTTTCTCCTCCAATAACTAGGAAACTAGATAAATAAGCACAGATATAGTTTTGACTTAAGTAATCATAATTATAGTGTTTAAATAAAGTAAAAAAAACACTAGATGAAAGTAAACAATAATTTTCATTCTTTTTCAGTTAACATTTAGTTTAAAAACATTTTTAATTTGGATTTTTTTTTAAATTGTCTCCTAGGATAGTACTGAACTACTGGTAAGCCCTTGAGGGGTTGTCCTGTACCTATATGGCACCTACTGCCTCCCTGAGCAATCCTGCCTTCATCTTCAGTGCTGACAGCGGTGCATCTCAGCTTAGTGTACGTTAAGCTTTCCTTGAAGGTTCATTACCTTAGTTCATTCAGAGATGAATCTGAGCTTGGGGAGGTTGTAACAATGGATTAGACATATTCCTAGCTAGCTCTCACATCTTAAAGGAACCCATTTCTATCAATCTATGTATCACCATGAGGCTGTGGCTGACCCGTAATGTTCTGGCATCTGTCTCCTTTCTCAGCTACATGACATCTCCCTTGGCTCCACCTACTCTTTCTCTATATCTCCTTTCGAATTTCCCGCCTGGCTTTACTCTGCTAAGTCATTGGCAGAAACAGCTTTATTCATCAACCAATCAAAGCAACCCATATACAGAAGGACATCCAACACAATACATGTGTTTTCACTCTCCTATTTCTCCCCTCTGCTCTCCATGACTGCTGTCTTGCTTCCTGGCCTCTACAGATACTTGCTCCAGGTTAAACACAGAAACCTAATAGTTCTAAGCTAGGATGAGAGATATTTGATGTTAGATGCTAGATTACCATGCTCAGTAAAATATTTTCCAGCTTCATCCCTTCAATTGCAAACTTTATAATTTCAGTCTTCTCATGCATGATTCCATTGTTCATAAATGGCTTATGTTATGTATTCTTTGTTTATGGCAATCTAGGGAAATTCTTACTTTATACAGAATCAGAATCCTGAGATGCTACATGTGCTTTTTGTTTCTCTTTCTCCAAAATGCTATGACTCAAAGCTGCTATGGGAGTATAATATTGGACATTGTCTTCCCACCACACCTGCTTCCTAGCTTCCTATGCAGATCTCTAGAACCCAAGCTGCCTTGAAAGTGGAGCTCCACACCTGGCTCCGGCCAGTGAAAGTGATTAGGAACGACAAGCTGAAGGCATTCACTTGCTAGAGCAAAACCCATCCCACTCCCCTAAATCACAGTGGCAGGCAGCAGTACTGTTCATCTCAGAACCCAGAGAGAAAAGGGAAATCTGTAACCTGAAAAAGAAATTAAGCATCGTCATAAGCTTCTGAGATTTTTTGATATTTTTACCACAGTTTATCATGGTCTACTACAGTCGGTATAAATCTGTACATCAGAGCACACTGCCCATTGATATAAAGATTCTCTGTCATTATTTTATGTGCCATAGATCATAATTTAATTTTTTGGTCACTTTGTCTCTCCTTGCTTTACTTTTCACTATTCAACAGTCTGATATTTCCAATTTTGTTGGATTTCATGTATTGTTATGAGACTTTAGAAAATAGATGAGGAGAGTGTCGGAACAATGGGCTTGTATGAACACCGAGAAAATGCCTGTCTAAGAGCTAGTTATGCTGGATAAACTGAAATTATCTTTTGATGAGAAAGAACGCTTATGTAAGAGAACTAGCAGCTGCGTTTCCAGAGAGAATCACCAGAGGGCGCATGGAGTTTAACATAGGGTGATGATGACTTTGGCCACTGAGTATGGGGTCAAGGAGGGGGGTACTCGTTATTTTATTTATTGCCCTAAGATTTTGCTCAGAGTTTTATTCGCCTGTTTTCTCAAATTTAGGATCTTTGAAATTATATTAATTGGCTT
Organism: Bramus lutescens; assembly: GCA_001685075.1. NCBI lineage: Eukaryota > Metazoa > Chordata > Mammalia > Rodentia > Cricetidae > Bramus > Bramus lutescens. The sequence goes on from LOEQ01003866.1 coordinate 143,905, forward strand.
ACTTTTTCTTTAAGGTCTATTCTAATTGTTCTTTAAATTTTTGCTGATCTATATTACTTCATGTTAAAATCTCAGAATTCAAGGTCATCTAAACAGGGACTTATGGGAGCTCACGCAAGATTATTTTAAGGTGTGGGGGATCACAGGGGCACATACTAATCCAGTGTCCTGCCACAGAGCTGCATCCCCCAGCGCACAGGATTGCATTTCAATCCCAGCTCCCAGACAAACATGCTCAATGCTTTTCCATTTTTTATGACCAAAAAGTGACATTTCTTGACTTCCAGCCCCTGTTCTGGCTAGTCTTATGTCAACTTGATGCAAGCTAGAATTATCCTGAAGGGGGGGCGACCTCAATTGAGAAATGGCTCCATAAGATCTGGCTGTGGGGCATTTCCTTATTTTGCCATTGACATGGGAAGGCCCATTGTGGGTGGTGCCATCCTGGGCTGATGACCTTGGCTTCTATAACAAAGCAGGGTGATCAAGCCATGAAGAGCAAACCAGTGACCAGCACCTCTCCATGCTTCCGCATCAGCTCCTGCCTATAGTCTCCTGCCCTGTTTGAGTTCCTGTCCTGACTTCCTTCAGTCATGAACAGTGATGTGGAAATGTAAGCCAAGTAAATCCTTTCCTCCTAAGTTGCCTTTTGGTATTGGCGTTTGATCGCAGCAGTAGAAACCCCAAGAAAAATTGGTACCAGGATTATGGGGTACTGCTGTAACAGACTTGCTCAGGTTGTTTTGGGGAGGAGTGTGGAAGGACTTTGGAACTTTGTGCAAAAAAATAATAATGAATGTTCAATAGTTGGTGAGTTGTTCTGTAAAAACTTGAAAGATAAAAATGTTGAGAGCAATGCAGATGATGGAGACCTCACTTCTGAAGTTTCAGAGGGACATTAAAAGACTTTACAGGAGCCATTTGTTATTCTGAATTAAGATGCTGCAGTTCAGGTTAGCTGGCACTGAAGAAGCAGCCGTGGTTAACAAGACACTGGCACCACTGAAGTGAAGCCTTTGCATTACTGTAACAATCGATGCTGGTCAGCTGGAGCTGAGAAGTTAGTGGTGATTGAGAAGAGAGCAGCAGCAGTGAGGTGGAATCTTCTGGAAAGTGTTTCCTCGGGGTCAGCACACACAAGCTGTGCTCCAGAGGTTGCAGAGGTTGTATCTTGTCCTGGCAGCCAAACTCGGTAGTGTAAGAGTCACCCAGGTGGTACTGGTTTTGGAGGCATGAAGGGGTCATGGAGGGCAGCTGAGGCTTGGCACTGGGAGGGGCCAGAAGAGGCCATGAGTGAAGGTGCAGCCTCAGGCAGCTGAAGGCCCAGGACTGAAGGGGTCTTGCAAAGAAGCTGACTTGGCACCATGAAGAGAGCCTAAGATAGGCTATTGGAGAAAGTGCAGCCCACTTGCTGCAGAAGACCCAGTGTTTGGGAGATGCCAGTGCTATGGGATGACCAAGAACTGCAGTGGAATGGAGCCAGCTAGAGCATAAAAGGCAAAGTGTGTAGGCTGCAGAGGGCAAAGCCAGGGAAGTGACCTGAGCCCCTTGAAGGAGCACCGATGGTGAGTGAAACCCAGACATTGAATGCTAAGTTATTCGCACTTGGGGAGTTTGCTTTTGCTCTGATTTGAATATGACTGTGCCCTGCTTCTTCCCTCTTTAAGTAAGAAAGTATTTAATTTCTTTTTGATTTTACAGGATTCCATAGTTGAGACACTTTGAATTTCAAGAGAACTTGGATTTTAAAAGAGATTGGTAATTTAAAGAGACTGAATTATTTAAGTGTTTGAATTAAGACTGTGGGACTTTTAAAACTTAGAATGTTTATATTAAATATTGATGTTAATATGTAATCTTGGAGAAGAACAAGCAAGAAAAGGTTGTTTTAACTACATTGTGTTTGTGAGTCAAGATGCAAAGTGGTCAACTATGCTGGCTAGTTATATGTCAAATTGACCCAAACTAGAATTATCTGAAAGTAGGGAACTTCAACTGAGAAAATGCCTCCATAAGACCCAGCTATAAGACATCTTAGAGATCCACGGGGGAGGGCCCAGCCCATTGTGAGTGGTGAAATCCCTGGGCTGGTGGTCTTGGGTTCTGTAACAAAGCAGACTGAGCAAGTCATGATGAACAAGCCAGTAAGCAGCACCCCTCCAAGGCCTCTGCATCAGCTCCTGACTCCAAGCTCCTGCCCTGTTTGAGATCCTGTCCTGACTTCCTTTGAGGATGAACAGTGATGGAGATTTGTAAGCCAAATAAGCCCTTTCCTCCCCCAAGTTGCTTTTTGGTAATTGTGTTTCATTGTAGCAATTGAACCCCTAAGACAAAGCCGTAAGCATCTCTAGGGAGATGATCCTGTGTCAAATGAGAAAGCTGGCTAAGCATGAGCCTATGTATGAGTCAGAAAACTGACTCAGCAAGCATCATTCCTCCACAATTTTTATTTGAGTTCCTGTTTCAGTTCCTGCCCTGCCTTCTCTCAGTAATGGACTGTGAGCTGGAAGGTTAAGCCAAATAAATCCTTTCCTCCCCTTAGCTACTTTTGTTTCAGCATAGGAACAGAAATCAAACCAGAAAAGAAGTTGAAATTAATAAAGCCTATTGCTCCAGGCTTCATGTTAAATCTGCTAGAGCCTTAAGGCATGTGACCTTGCAAGGTCCTGCTGGGCAGCATCCCAGTGCAGATAGGTCAGTAGAGAACATTTCAGTGATGGTTTCTAGCACCTCACATAAGCCTCCCTCCCTATCTTGTCTACCTATAACACACATGAGTCACAAAAGGAAACAAATTTAACTTAAGAAAGGCAAGGTAGTATGAATCTTGCTTGCATTGTTAAGACAGCCTCTAAGGGTTTATTCTTCTTCCGTTGTTTAGTTGGTTTTTGCAGTTTTAGGGATGGGTCCAGACCATCAAGCATAGGAAAGTGTTCTGCCACCAAGCCACAGCCCTAAGGTTCATCTTTTCAATTAGTTTTGTCAATCCAAAAATTAGGTCTTTTAAACAAAAATCCCCCAAGGTCCTGTATTATCTTAGTGTTTGTCCAAATAACTGTAAAACATTAAATCTATTGACTGTAACTTCTATTTGCAAATTATCCAATCATGCTCCTGTTATTTTTAAACCAGTTAAAGTAATATCAAGTCTTTTCCAATAAAAATGATATGTCTATATGTATGTGTGAAGAACGATGTACCTTTGAAAAGGCTACCTCAGAAAGAAGAGTGATTACCGATATGTTAGTGGTTCTAACAGCAGGTCTTTTGTGGAGTGTGCATGTGTGTGTTTGTCTGTGTGAGTGTGTGTGTATGTGTCTGTTTCTATGTGTGTGTATGTGTGTGTCTGTGTGTGTGTGTCTGTGTGTATATGTGTGTCTCTGTGTTTCTATGTGTCTGCGTGTGTATGTGTGTCTCTGTGTGTGCATGTGTGTCTGTCTGTGTGCATGTGTGTGTATGTGTGTCTGTCTGTGTGTGTATGTGTCTGTGTGTGTCTGTGTGTGTATGTGTATGTGTGTCTGTCTGTGTGCGTGTGTGTGTATGTGTGTGTGTGTCTGTATCTGTATGCGTACTTGTGCATGGGGTAGGATTTATGCATACCTGTTGCACACATGGTAGCCATGGGGACATTGAATACCATTATTGTCTCTTTGTTCTCTTGAGACAGATCTCTCACTGAATTTGAAGCTCACTGATTCATCTAGGTAGGGTGGTGAGAAAGTTGCCAAGATCTGCCTGTTCTGACCCCCAGTTCTAGGTTTATAAGGGTAAGCACCCATGCCCAACTTTTATGTGGGTGCCAGGGATTGAACCCAGGTCCTCATGCTTGCCCAGCAAGCACCCTTCCCATTGAACCACCTCCTCCATCCCTAACATCAACTCTTATTTGCAAAGTGAACTCAGAGGGAAGCATATAATTCCACAAAATGCCTGACTCTACTCTTCATGGCTATTATTTTCTGATGCAGGATGAATGCTAAGTAGCCTAGGCTAACCTCAAACTCAACAATCCTCCTGCCTCAGTCTCTTGAGTGCTAGGATTATAAGTGTGTACTATTGCATCACTTTCAAACTTAGACTTTGTTGGTCCTTCACTTGATCCTTGCCACTCTTCTCTGCAAGTTTTTCGTATTTCCATTCAATTCCTGGAGCAGGTGGTAATTAGACTCCAGGGTGGGTGGTGTACAGTAGTTTCTGTTGAGTCTCAAGATCACTCTGAGAAATGAGTTTTTGCATCTCCTTCCTCTTAAAGGGACAAGCAACCCTGAGCAAAGGATGAACTTCCATGACCATCCGATTACAACATCGTGTTTGAACCAGGCACAGTGGTCAAGATTGATTGATCTACAACGATCCACGTGTCCCCTCTGGGACTTCACTATGATGCATAATTTTGTGCATTTCAAATCTACTTAGCTAAGATTTTATAGCTAAATTCTGAGCCCTTGTCTGCCTGTTTGTATCATTTTGAATCATGGACATTGTTAAATGAAGTTAGATGGAATTGCTTCAGGGGGTGACTCCACTGTATCTAGTTTCTGCTCCTCAGTTTCCCTGAGGAAATAAAACCTGGATCCCCTACTCCAGTGAATCAGTCTCCCCTCCCATCCCACCAAGATATTCCACTCTTCTGCTTTAACCATGGGGAAATAATCAGAGCTTGAAAACTTTCACTTCTTTTTCTTGTCCTGGTTTTCCTTCTTGTTGGTTTGATTTTCCTTTTGGGGGAGAGTGTTGTGGGATTTGATGTTTTTGAGACAAGGGCTGGCTGTGTAGCCCGGGGTGGGGGAGAGGCTAGAGCTCACCATTCTCCTACCTGAGGTGCCTGAGCGCTGGGATTCCAGGTGTGCGACAGCACTCCCACCATGTTCCTTTAAATATGTGATATAAGTAAATCATGTGATAGAGGAACAAGAGAGAGAACCCTGAAGAAAGAGATCAGTCATGGGGAAGCAAGGAGGGACTAAGTAAGGGTCAGAAAATCATGGAGACAGAAAGAAATAAAGGACAGATGTGGGGTCAATTTCTCAGCAGCCAAGTTGGAAATAAGAAAAAGAAACAAGGTTTGAAAAAAGGATGGCAGAAGCTCAGAAGATTGCTCCCATCACTAGGCACAGAGCTGAGAACTCTCTGAGGTTCAGGATTCAGGCAGAATCTGAAAGAGAATTGCTGCCTAGCTCAATCTTCTCAAGCGTCAGTTGGCTTCGTTATTGTGAAACACAAGAAATAATGTTTTTCAAAAAACAAACAAATAGAAATGCTCATGAGACTGATTCCTAAATACTTGGAATCCTCCAGTACTTGCTAGGACCTAGTTCCTCCCTCTGTACACTCATGCAAAGATCTATCTGAATATACATTAGTGGGTGGGACCAGAGAGGAGTAAACAATAATTTTACTGCTCTGCCTTTGAGTGAAATCTGAGGAAAAGCTGTCTTGTGAACAAGTCCTGGTAATGAGCTTGGGGCTAAGAAGGGCATCTTGCTGATAGTGAACATGCTAAGGTGACAAGGAAGGAAACTTTGGAGAGTGCAACGCAAGGAGAAATCCATGCTGACAGCATCATACTGCTTCTGCTAAGAGGAATCAAGGCCATCTGCTGAGAATCAAGCACAAGGGGTCTAAGGGCTTGACAAGACTAATAATCATCTATAATTATTAACATGTCACATTGGTGAAAATCTACATACATTTTAACTACATGCAAAATAGTTATCCTTCACTTTGTACTGGACTGGTGGTTCGCAACAAATTAGGCAAGCTAAGAGACTTGTGTGACCATGTGACACTATCCATTTGAAAGGGAATGGCAAGAGAAGCATGATCCATTTTAAGGAAGATCAAATAGGGTTACAATATTGATCTATATCATGGGACCAAGTGCCAGAGAAGCCAAGAGGTCACTATAGACTTTCCAAACTCAAGCCAAGAAGCAATGAGACATGGTATTAAGATGAAAACATCTACTTCTAGAACAGGTGGATTTGCCTGTCTATTTCCCACCAGCTAAAGGAGACTACATGGAAATCTCTGAATACACAATTTCAGTGAACTAGCTCCTGCACTGTGGAAAGAGTTTTAAGCTGATCTGGCTCGCATTGGCTTAAGAAAACAGAAAAATAGAAGAAGACACAAACTACCACATTACTATCAACTATACCACTCAGAACTTCTTACTTTTTTCTAATCTAATTGCTGTAATTAGTTATGATAGAAAGTATTCTAGGATGTGATTCAGGCCCCAGGGAGCCAAACTCTAAGCGAACAGCCTAGACTGCTTCTTCATTAACAAGAGTAAGAAGCAGTACCAGTGGTGGCCTTCCTGGGGGACTGGCGCATCCTCAGGCCTCTGCCTTGCCTTCCCGTTCACAATGGGGTGGGTGAAATTACAAAGCTGACCTTTGTTGCTAAGAAGCACTCTCAAATTCCTGGACATTCTAAGGCAAAGACGTCTATGGATATGCCCCAAGAGATTGGAGTTGATGTTCTGGGAGACTTTGGGAAATTCCGAATATTAAAGTGAATAGGGAATTAAGTGTAGCTGAGCAGCACAGTGCATATAAGGCCTAAGTGTCTCCTTAACCCAGCCATATTATGTTTTACCCTTAATTATCCAATAGTGAGGATATTTCTCATTAAATGGCATAGCCATAAGAGAGAGGAAAAAGTGGGACTTCTTGCTTCGCTTGCTAACTCAGCAATGATCCTGAGTCACACGCACAACAAATGGGATCAAGATCAGGGACGAAGGAGCTGGGTAAAAAGATATTAATATGATTTATTGGCTGGAATCTCTGTTACATTAAACACAAATATTTACTTATTTTAAAAATCATTTTCTTTAAAATGAACATAAAATCATGCAAGTTTGTGGTATGTGCTTCCGAAAATAGCATTGATAAGAATCTAGAAGAAAGGGCAAAGAATCTAGAACAAGTAATGTCAAATAAAGTACGGTTGTCAATATGGCCCAGTAACTTCCTAGGCGTTACCCTATGCAGTCTCTCACCTCATTATCAGCACAGATAAGTGGAGAAGAATTAACTTCCTCAAACTACAGGCAAGGAAAGTCATTTGTACTTCTGTGTTCTTTTTACCTATGATATCAAATTTTATTCTAGTCAATTACACACAATGTATTTTTAAATTATATACCTAGAGTAGGAGAGATGGCATAGTGGTTAAGAACACTTGGTTGCTCTTGCAGAGGGCCAAGTTTTGGTTCCCAGCACACACCTAGCAACATATAACCATCCATAACTTCAGTTGCAGGGGTTCTGGCATCCTCTTCTGGCCTATGTGAGCACCAGGGACACACATAGTACCCACACACACATGCAGACTAAATAGTCACAGGTAAAATAAGAATGAGGAAAACACTTTTAAAACTTATGCACCACAGAGCACACAGCTTTTGATTTTCTGGAAGCAATCCACTTCACTTTGATTAATCCACAAACAATGAACATGATAAGCATTCACCTGAGGAGCTCATACAAGCCTGACTCTGCCCCAGCCCCACATCCTCACACCCATCTCCACCCAGCAAGAACAACCTCTCAACAGTGTGGCCAGGAAGCCACGAAACAGCGCTGTTGGGTCTCATCTGCTGGGTCTGTGCTTTATTGTCTCATTATCAATTGTAATTTCATGCTAAATTACCCCAGTCATGAGGGCACATCTCCCATTTCTTCAGCTTTATTGTCTTGGTCAGGCCACTCCATGTGCAAACCAGAACACACATGATGCTCAGGTTCACTGAGCTGAGCACATTTGTTGGCGAAGGTTAAAGGATGCTGGCATTTGGGCAGGCCTCTCCAAAGTTCCAAACAAAGGGCTCCTGTGAGGACTCAGCTTTTACTGCCTCCGCCGAAGCTCCTTGAACTGCCGTGGCCAAGGGCACATGAACCGTGAATCCAAAGGTATGCTGTGATACTGCCCCCTCCTCTGGCTTCCAGGGAAGCTCATTCAGGCCATGCCGCTGCCTCAGCATTTCAGCTTTCAGAAATACAAAACTTTATTTTTCAAGCATCATCTGTCATATCATCTCCGACATAAAACACATTGATTCTTTTTTATGATGCTAAGCACATCGGAAAGACACAGACTATTTAGTTCATCTTAGAGGAGTCACTCGAGTGTCTAGTTAGAGATTTTATGTAAAATGTCAATCGCCCCTTTTGAACAGGTTTCAAAATAAGTGGAGCTGGGGCTGGAGCTCAATGACAGTGCACTTGTCATACAGCTGCCTCAGATAATCTGATTAAGAAAATCCCCAACAGGATCTTAGGTTTTAGATGATTCCAGATGTAGTCCAGTTGACAATCAGGAGCAGCCTTCACAGGTATTTTTATTGCTCCTTTTTCACTGCTTTTTCTTAAGCTTATTGTCTATATTTCACTACCATTTATTTTATCCTGTTTTATATGTGGCAGGAGCTGTGTTTTCAGGCATGTCTCCAACGGATCATGAGGTTGGATATACACAATGAGCACTCCAGCATCAAGTTCCTGAGTAAGGTAAATGAAAATTGTCCATGGTCCGCACAGCTTCCACACTTCTCTTGAGTAATCAGTGCTTCTAGCATCATAGAAACTTCCCTACCACCGTGGGCAGGTGGTACTTCACACTTGCTCTAATGATGGTTTCACATGGACTCCAGAAACTTTCCAGAAGTGGACAGCTACAGTTCCTGAAGTACAATGAAGCAAATTTCTTCTAATGTGAGGAACTAGTGTGCCTGGTTCAATGTGCTAAGAAGGAAGGATACTTAGAAATAGCTATGTGTCATGTATGAGCTGTGCACGACTGTTATGGATTTGGAAAAAGTGTGATTGGAAGACAAGATGGGTGAGAAAGAGATCATGGGAGCTTGGTGTAGCGGCTCACACCTTTGATCCCAGCACTTGGGAGGCAAAGGCAGCTCTCTCTATGAGTTTCAGGCCGGGCAGGGCTATACAGTGAGATCCTGTCTCAAACAAACAAACAAACATAAAATAGAGGTCATGGAAGGAGGTATGTGGTAGACTTATCAGGATGGGCAAAATAACAAAGTATTTGTGTCCCATGTGAGTGCTCCAAAAAGTGATCTCAGCAGAAAAGGAATTTAAGAACCAAATAGGTAGGATGAACCATTCACTGAATACTAATCCACCTTTCCCCTGGCCATCCTTCTCATTACCCAGTGTATTCCTGAACAAAGTATCCATCACACCAAGGGTAGAGTTTATACACAACTCCCCAACATAGACGTCTGCTCAACCAGGTTGATCTGGTTTCAACCATTGTTGAATACTCAACCTGCTTGTAGCAGGGATCAACACAGAGTGTCTGGGATAACCACATTTCCCACATGACTAGCCTGCTGACTGAAGGCAGATCGATTACAATGAGTCAGTTCTATCATAGAAGGGGAAGTGCTTTACTCTTACTGGGGTAGATAATTTGCTCAGAAAACCTGTTTGTTTAGACTGCCTACAGTCCTTCCATAAAAGCTATCATTCATGTACTTAAAGAACGTCTTATCTACTACCATAGAGTCTCACGCCTGGCTTTGCTTCAGATCTAGTATCTCAGTTCACAAACAGAAATTCAGCAATGAGCCCATGCTCCCAGAATTCAGTAGTTTTTACTCTGTTCTTTACATTCATATTGTAATTGCTTTCCTAGAATAGTCCACTGGCCTTTTGTAGGGTTCAGTTATAAAGACAGCAAAGTAACAATATTTGAAGACCAGAAATCAGTTCATTTCCAGCATCTATGAAAAATAAATTGGTATTACTTCTCTTAAAGCCAGATTTCCAGTTCCAGGAATCCAGAGGTAGAATTAGAATTTGTTTTCTATTTTCCTTGCCCTGTTGCCTTTATGAATGTCTCTCATGCACTAAGTACAAAGATTAGGGCATAAACTGAATTAATTTCATTGTGAATCCGGTTCCTATCAATAAGACAAAACTCATTTTTATTATGAGTGTGGATGAGAATTCTATGATACTTTAATTACCTTATTATGTAATATTTTAGAGTATCAATACATAAGGAAAAGCACAGTAAAATAAATCACTCTTGTGGTTGACTTCTTTTCTTAAATTATACTGATGTTCTTTTCATGTCTGTATTTTTGTATTAGAAACACCATGAAAAACATTAAAGCCTTTTCTGACTTGCTCTTCATTTATAGACATTAGCCATATCAGATATTTTCTAAACAATGCTATCTGCACTGCACACACATGCTTAATCTCTTGCAAAAAGCCCTACAGTGACACAAATTCTTATTTATCACAATGCTGCCTGCTAATCATTCACGCTGCTCAACCCCATCAGAGGTCTTTCCATCAAAGTGTGTCTCCATGGTAACACAAACCAGATTTGGCTATTTGGTAACTGCTTGGAACACAGAGGTCACTTGGAGGTTTGCAACATTTGGATCTTGGAGCACATTTCCAGAACTACAGATTCGACATGGTTTTGGCATTTGGACCTACCCTGTCAACAGTACTTTCCCCTTGGCATCCATATATGTTTCAATCTGGATGACATTTATTTATTGGAAATGAAAGAAACCACTGTAATCAATGCTAATAAAACTCATTTTCCCTTCTTGCCTTTCTTTCCAGAAAATAATACTTTGTGCTCAAAAAACTTCAGCATATGAAATACTGAGATAGCTAAAACTGCTTCAGTCATCAGAACTGGAAATATGATTATCAGCCTCTTTTTTCATAAAATAATTTCATTTTAAAATATGATTGAAGTATGATAAAATAAGTTAGCTTGCCTCGTTATCTTTTTGTGTCTATTTAAGGGAGGGTGTAAAGAACAAATGTGTTTCATGGAAATATACATTTGAATCAAAGATTATAAGAGGCTTATGTCTTTAAGGCAATATTTCAATATGTTAGACTGACAGCGGAAATTTAAATGAGCAGACTTTGTGGCTGAGGAGAATTGATATCTGACACAATGTTCCACAAATGTCTGTTTCAAACAGCAATGGTTAGTATGCCGCGGATGTGCCTGATTCTCTTCTGAAAACCCCATTGTATTAATTCCTTTCATTCTCACAGCCCTCAGGACGGATGTCATCGCAGCCTCCATTCTATCGACTACAAGGTGGTACACAGAGAACACAGGGATTGAATGTGCTGGGCAAAGGTTTTACCATTGAGGAACAGTCCAAGCCATTGGCTTTTTTGTTTGATGTTGTTGCTGTTTTGTCATATATATATGAAAAATATATGTGTGTATACATACATACGTACATACACACACACATATATATACACATACGTATGTATGTATACACTCATACACATATCAGTCTCTGGCTGGCCTTCAAATTCCAATACTCTTGCTTCTGCTTCCCAAGTTAGGGATTATAGATATTTGTCAAAAAGCTTGGCATGGTCTCCTTTTTTTCAAGGTCAATTGAAGATTTTAGGATTTTCAAATTATATCATATCTAAAACTATTTCATGTCAAATACATTTTATAATTACATTGTAGATATGTCCATTATTATTAAAATTAAAGGAACTTATTTATGGTCACTTTATTGTGCATTTATTCAGATTTGTGTTCTGCTTCAAGGAACTGAAGACGCTAGCTAGCACTCTGAATAGAGTGACCTCATCAGTGGCACAAAGACCATGCGACATCTCTGCTGTCTCTTTGGCTTGAGTTTACAATAAGATAGATTAGTTACCTAAACTAGGTGAGGGCAGGTTACAAGTTACTGTCATATAACAGAACCTCTCGGAATGTCTAAGTTTTAACCATGAGATGATGCAGTCTTAGAAGCAAACTCCCATGTTAATGCACCTCTGAGTGTTGACATCCTGTCTCATGCCAGGCCTTCATCATTGTATCCACTCCCACCCACCCCCAGCTAAAACTTTGTGAAGAAAGCTGAGCATGCCCAGAGGTATCCCTGGCTTCTTTGTTTGTTCTTTCTTTCTTTCTTTCTTTCTTTCTTTCTTTCTTTCTTTCTTTCTTNCTTTCTTTCTTTCTTTCTTTCTTTCTTTCTTTCTTTCTTCTTTCTTTCTTTTTTAAATTTATTTTGTGTGTATGTGTATTTTTCCTACAGGCATGTCTGGTTGCCAGATAGAAGAAGCCTGGTGCCCACAGAGGCCAATGAGGATGTCAGATACCCTACGACTGGAGTTACAGATAGTTGTGAGCCTGCCATGTGGGTGCTGGGAACCAAACCAGCTCCTTTGGAAGAGCAGTCAGTGCTCTTAACTGCTGAGCCACTTCTCCAGCCCCCTAGTTGCCAGCTTTATAATGTTTAGTTTTTACTGAGCATACCTCACAGTATCCCTAAGCTTTACTTTAACTTTTCAAACTCCATGACCTCAAGTTAAGCGGGCTCGCAAAAATGTGTCAGCTAACTTTTCCCCTTAAACAATAGCAGTACACTGGGCATGTTCAAGAATGCATGCCTAAGCATACTCAACTGCTTTCATATATGGATATGCACATAATAGTCTCCAAAATTACTGTATTTGAAAGGCACGTTGCTTTGCAGCTGCCATTCTCCTGACCTGCTTTGTGCAATTCCGCCCACTCCACACTTTCATTTCTTGACTGTGCTTGCTCTCTGTAAGGCGTGAACCTACTGTAACAACGGAGATCGTGCAAAAGACATGAAGCTCCCTGAATGCAACTGCAATGGTGGCAGAGAGGGGACACTCTAGGAAGGCAGGTAGAAGAGAAGTGGATGCCAGCCCTGTGCAATCTGGTGAGCAGAGGGAGAAGGCTCTAAATGGTTCTCAGAGCACAGCAGGGCTGAAGGATTCAGAAGGAAAATGGAGATGTTAGTCTTTGAGGCAAGGCTTGAAGAGCAAAGCAGCATGGCTGATATTTCAGAAAGACAATGTGTATTTGGACGGGGTAAGAGAACACTGAAGATCTAGGTGACACCTATCAGGGAGTCCCAATTCAGGGTCTCAGACTGTCAGGTTGAACACCCCTAACGTTTAGTCAGTCCCCAGCATAGGGTGATCTTGGGAGTCAGAATCAACAGGGAGAGAAGTCTTTCCAGGATCCAGGATGACCAGCCTGCCTGCCCTATGCCTATGTGTTTAATCTTTAGGACAAGATTTGGGGTCTCTAAAGGACCTTTTAAGATGACAAATCTTTTAAGAGAGGTGACACATTAAGTCCTTAAGGTACCCACCATTAGCACAGTCTATTAGATTAGCTGCTAGTTTCCAATGGATATGATGAGGTCCCAAGGGATGAAATTCAGACTCTTAGATTAAAAGGTGATTTGAAGAGAAGCAGAGTTCCTTGCAGAGAATCTCCTACACATTGGTGACTGAGGAGGGATTCGCTTTATGTCCCTCATTTCACATTGCCCTCCAGCTCGTATGCAGTCACTTCCAGAGCATGTCAGGCATACTTACTCATCTAATACCCAGTCGTATAGGTGTGTGCTTTATAATTTCACTTTAGAAACAGGAACTCTAGGAATCAATACCCTCCCTAGGATTACATATCTGATAAGTGACAAACCCACCTGCAAACTCATTTGGGTGCTTTCAGAGCTATTAGGTTCGAGCCTGGCAGCCGTAACAAGCTATATCCAGCACCTTATCCTCAGTAGGGCAATTAATCAGACGAATAGCAGTCAAGAGCAGCAAATGGGAATTCATCTAATGCAACCCAGGAAGAGGAACAAAAACGTCCACTCACTTCCCTGCCCCATGCCTGCACACACACCAAGTCCATCTTCATGCCCTGACTTGAGGCTTAGGTTGTAATAGAAGGCCAGAGACATAGGCATAGATGAGTGGTCCTGGTCAAGGTGTAGCCCCTCACATCATTGCCTCAACTCCAGCCTCCTGCAGGGTGTTCTGACAGATTGTCCGAAGCTGTGAAATCTCTTCCCCCTCGGCCTGGCCCAGGCTCCACCATTCCCATCTTCTCCCCAAAGACCCCTGGAGAAATTTCAATTCGTTCAGACTATTGTTTGAATACTCTGCTAGCCAAAGGAAGGAAAACATGAGTGTCTCTTTGGAATATCTACCTCCCTGCCAGGATTGTACATTTGTCTGGCAACCCAAATATTCTTTACAAGCCAACTGATAGCTGTTGGTAATTTCATTAGCTGGGTTGCTGGGAATCACAGGACAAGACTGGTTAAAAACTAAATATCTTACAGATATCTACAGTTACTTTGCTGGTCATTCACTTCAGGTCTTGCAATGGGTACTAAGGACACAGATGAGGTAGAAATGTGCCATCTTGAACTATACCAAACTGGGTGTGGTTATTTCATACATAAGCTACTTGAACTTGGACTTTAGAAAGGGTCATGCTGACTGACTTTTCCTGCACATGCAAGCCATAAACCTTACATTGAAAGAAATGTCCTTCATATACCAACACTGGACAGCAGCCTTGACCACCTGCACCAGTAGTGGGTCTTTCATAAATGTGAACAAGCAAATTCCAGCTAACCCCAATCTTTCACAAGCTTCTTGTCTCTGTATATTTTTAAATGGTTTCCCTAGAATTTTCCTTCTTTGCTCAGAGATCCGTTTATCCTGTCAATCTTTTTGCAAATTTGTCATTCCTTATCTGAAAGCATTAACATATCATGTTTGGGTAATTCTTCTAGCTTTTCTCTCCTGTGAAGGCCCCTATACACATTTAAAGCTATAAAGCTTTTCTTGATGTTTTATTCTTGTTAGTTCCCATATTAATCGGATTTCTAGAATTAGATCACTTAAGGACATGCAGATACACAGGGTTCTCTTTCCCCACACAGATATGACTCAGACTTCTTGGACTCATATTTTTATAGGAAATAGACTTTAATCCAAAAAGACTAAAAAATAAAACTGCAAATAAATTGAGTTTATATTTAACTATTCAAAGGATTGAAAATAGAGGTGCCAGGTGAGGCCCAAAAATGAAACCAGGAATTTTGTTTAGTTAACTGTCATAATTATGCAAATATTTCTAATGGTAAAAAAATGGAATTAGAACACTTGGGAGGAAGAACAGTTTGAGGTGGGAGGAAGAATTCATTGAGCTGATTTTAACATCTGATAGATTTAGGATGGGTTCAAATATTCGCAGATAGCATCTTCCCAACAACTGGAGATTCAAGGACAAGAGACGTAACCATAAGCCCTGGAGAATCAATCACTTTACATGCAACCATACTACATCCATTGAAGAAGGAAGCTCAAGGTGGTCCCTTGCTTAGTCTTCTGTGTGCTTTCATGTCTAGGGATGCCCTGTGGCAGGAGGGGAAGGAGAGGTCATGGGTCAAAGGAACCCAAGAGGCAACAGCATCTGACAACTGGCACTTAATGCTACATATAAGACCACAGTTCCACCTCTTCCTCCTCCTTCTCCTTTTCCTCTTTCTCTACTTCCTGCTGTTCTCCTCCTTCTCTTCCTCCCCCTCTTTCTTCTTGAAATAAGTTCTCACTATGCAGCCTTGGCTTATCTAGAACTTTCTATATAGAAACTGGCCTCTGCCTTCACAATCACAGAGATCCAGTTGCCTGTGTCCCAAGTTCTGGGATTAAAGGTAACGTGCCCAGTTAAGTCCATCTTTTTAACTAACAAACTGAGTTAGTTTTGTGGTTGGGTCTGTCTGTCTGAAGCACCATTCTTATCAGTGGGAACACTATGACAAAGGATGTTAGATGAGGATAATTCTCTAAATAACAGCGCTGTTTAAATCCAAGGTTCAAACGCAGGCTGGGCTTTCACAGGGCTCCAGATGGAGTAAGGAAGGAAGAGTGAGGGGTTTTTGTTTTTGTTTTTGTTTTGCTGTTTCTCACATCTTGAGAAAAGAGGAGAATCAGCATCCTTGTTTCCTCTCGCAAAGACAAACACATAACTTTGTACAGCAATGTTGTGAGGGCGCACACATAGTACCCTGCATTCCCCAAGGTTCAGAAGTCTCTTCAATACATGTAGCCAAATCCTAATACTCTCCATACCCTTCTAATAGAGAGGACAGGCTGCTCCATTAGGGGTTCACACTGAAGCTCTTCTTCTACCTTCTGCCAGGAGAGATTTGAAGATGAGAGGAAGTGCGTTGGGACAGAGAAGCACTGGAGAATATCTAATACTGGAAAAATCGGCTTATCAAGAAACTCCAGTGTCCTTTGAAGTCTATGGGAAACTGCCAAGACAGCCAATATAGCAGGAATGATTTATTCCTCTTAGCAATTGCCTACCGTAACTGTGGGGACATTTAATGGCCAGTTCAACCTCTGTTCCCTGTTGTGGTTACAGGCCAACCAAAAGAGCGTCTCTTGGAAAATTTAGTGAAATAACGCTTATGAGCCTTTGACACAGCATATGATGCTAAATAATGCCCCAGTAAATTCTACCTCTTTAAATATGAAAATATTTTTAATAATTTATTTTTATGTGCTTTGGTATTTTGCCTGCATGTATGTCTGTGTGAGAGTGTCAGATCTTGGCGTTACAGAGAGTTGTAAGCTGCCATGCGAGTGCTGGGAATTGAACCCAGGTCTTTTGGAAGAACAGCCAGTACTCTTAACTGCTGAGCCATCTCTCCAGCCCCATGAAAAATTCTATTAGTTCGAACCGCTATGTAAGTGTGACTGATGTTTTAAGGATGTAGACAGAAAGTAAAGGCATTGTGCTATGACTCTGTGGGCATCTGTTAAAGCCCTGTTCTTACGGAAATCCTGATAGCGATTTTCTGTGGTCCATTTCTGTTCAGTTAACCTAATGTTTTAGTAACTGATGGCCACTTAACATCTTCTGGATAATGGTACCTTTGCAGAACCGAATAATAACAGCACCTTGGAAAGCAATATGAAACATTTAAGTATCAATGACCCAGCATTCTCATCTAGCAATGTGACTGTTATCTCCAACATCAGTGTTTCCATTGTAACTTGGCTGTTTCAGATAACAATGCTTTCTGGACATTTGCCTGATGACCATTTAAGAGATTGGGGGCTTTTTTTCTCCATTAGTCTACCACTGTGTTGATCTCAGCTCTACAGTTACCATTTGTAAATCAGTGGAGCATGAAATTAAGTAGGCACTGGCACCCTGACTGTGAATGGCAATAAAGATGAAGGGGAGGTTCTGCCTTGCAGCCTGTCACACAGCTACCAGAACACGAGTAAGCACAACTCTCTCAACCACCAGAAAAACAAAAACAACAGCAACAACAAAAAACAAACAGACAAAATACATTAACGACGATAGAAGACAGCCATTTTATAGATTTTACCATGTGAAAATAGACCTGTGTTTTATATTTTAAGTCTAAGGCTAATTTGGACAGGCTTTTCTGTTACCTGTGGTGCTTATTTGGGTTGACTTTGGAGTACAAATTGATTCACCCAAATGTCACCTAGCAATTAAGAAACCAAAGAAGGGGGTAAGAAAGTCATTAAATGGCATTAAATGTAAGTAACTCAGCTTTCCTTTGAGGTTGGAAGGGACATTTACCTTCCCCGCTCCTTATCTATGTCTCTACTGTTGGTGTGAACTCTAGAAAGAAATCATGATTTCTGCTCAGGAGAGATGTTCTACACAATTACTCCTCTGTAACCTTCAAAAGTCTGAAAATCAAAGGATTGCGGTGAACTATTGGAATGTTGTAGCTCCATAGACACCATAGCAACACAACAACTGGATGCAAGGTAATTTTGGACTCCATTTTCATGTGAATGATATTCCTAGGACAACTGAGAAATTGGAATGCAGTAAAGTTTATGGGATATTCTCTCTCATAGGAAAATGTTACATTTAATTTTTACATATGTATATGTGTGTGTGTGTGTGTAGCAGTTAAGTCACGAAACTAGAAAGAGGACCATGTGTAGGGGTTTTAAAAGGTCTTAAGAAAGGGTGTTGTCTCGTCACATCTTCTCAATTGAAACAGTTCTTCTCAGAGGAAGGCAGAAGCTGCTGAGACTCGGGAGCAAACAAACGGAAAAGCTTATAAAACACTTGCCACACAAGCCTGATGGCCTGCCCCCGTCCCCGGGGGGCATGGCAGAAGGAGAAAACTGACTACCAGAAACCGTCCTCTGACCTAGTCATGTACACCATGCCAGGCTTGTACCCACGCTCACACACACATACATATTCAATAATAAATAAGTGAATAAAGAGAAAAATAAAAGACAAAATAGTATATAAAAATTAATGTTTCTGTATACAGATATATAAATATGTAAGTACATTTTGATAATGATTATATGTAGGTAACACAAACATGGATGACTTATTTTATTTTGCTACATAAAACATAATTTGTATCAACATTTAGAATGACTTTAATAGTGAAAATCAAAATCACAGCAGAGGAATGAGAGGAAAGCATATGAGCAGAAAGATGTCCCAAGACATGGAAGCTGCTGGCTGTGTCAAGGCAGCTGTCGCAGTAACGGATGCATTGGCAACCCAGCATTTTGCCCTAGAAAGAGACTCTCCCTGGGTTGTGACTCAGCAGTCTATTTCTGTGACTTTGTGAAAATACAGCTTTAATCCTTGAATCTCTCCAAAGCACAGCAGAAGGGAGTTGAAGAGAGCAGGGACAGAGCCTAGATAATGGTCTGTTTCTACTCCGTAGTTCCATAGGCCTCCATTTCCAATGGTGGTGTCTGGTGCTACCCAACCTTGTACTTGCCCAAATCACACCTCTGCTGGTACAGGGGAACCTGAATTGCCCAACATGAACATGTCTCACGGCACATATCCTAGCAGATATCAAATCCTTAGTTTTAAATCTGAAGAACCTGTTTAGTGCCACCGAACATCAGTGTAGCTAACAACCTTTCTGCTCAGAAGCTAAGTACAGAAACCCTTCAGGAAAGCATCCCACTTGACTTGTCTGTCGCATATCTGAAGCCATCCAGGATCCTTCTATTGATGCAAAATATTTACAGATTTTTATCTACTGATACTAAATTACACACATGACATATGGCAAGGAACTACCATATGACATATGGCTGAAGCTACCATATGACACTCTGAAGGAAATAAGTTTCTACTCAGACATATTTGCAAGTGTCATAAAAACTGCAAAATAAATTAACACCACCCAAGGCTTAAACTCAGCAAGTAGAAAAATTGTACCAGCTTTGACACTGGTTGGGTTGATGCTCCACAGATAAATGGTAGCAAGGTAGACACATAATGTGAGTTGAAATCCATGGGCTTTGCTTTCCCTTTGTTGAAAATGGAGACAGCCTCTTGGGGGTATGGTCAAGATTCAGTGTGATGTGTACAGATAGCAGTAGAAGAGTCCCTAGACTTTATGACTAATACTCAATAA
Source organism: Bramus lutescens (assembly GCA_001685075.1). Lineage (NCBI taxonomy): Eukaryota > Metazoa > Chordata > Mammalia > Rodentia > Cricetidae > Bramus > Bramus lutescens. The sequence continues at coordinate 163,208 of LOEQ01003866.1, forward strand.
AAGATGTCATATTGATGGGATGGTACTAAATCTAGTGCTAGAATACTAGTTCAGCATAGGTAAAACTTTAGATCAAATCCCCAGCACAAAAACAGCAGCAAAGAGTTAGTGTATCATTCTTGTCTTTGAATAATTAATGTACTTTTATTGCATGTAATTAACACTTACTTGGCTTGAAAGACTGCTTGGACTTGCAAAGAGGAAACGTGAAAGGAGGAATGGGAAATAAGGACTCACCTGTCCCCATCACGTAAAAAACCACACTACTCTCACCGTTCCCGTTACCAATGGACAACTAAACCCACCTTGTTAGTGGAGGCAAGTACTTAGGATCCACTGCTCACAGCTCTGTTCCCTCACTGGTGTCCACCCCTTTACCTGATTCCATCCTTTCTAATATTCCCAGCATCTCTCTCTAGACATTTATAACAGCTTCTGAAATCTCCTAGCTTTCACTTGGAATCTTTCCTTGTCCTTTGCACACACAAAGTCAGAACCATCTTCTTCCTTTTTTTAAAATACTTATTTATTCTGTATACAATATTCTGTCTGTATGTCTGCAGGCCAGAAGAGGGC
>LOEQ01003866.1:172180-185262 GCA_001685075.1 Bramus lutescens
CACCATTTGGGACCTACAGCATTTCTGCTGCCTACGGCCACCGGGGATCTTGCAACATTTAAAAAAAAATAATAAAAGTAGGTAGCTCAGACCTAGAGATTAGAAACATCAGACGTCCTAGTAGGCGTGTCCAACTTGCAGTTTAGGGTCACATGTGCCTCTGGATTATTATCAATCTAGCTCAACCAGAATATTAAGGGTTCGTTTGAGATTTCTTTTCTTTTTCTTTCCCTCCCTCCCTTCCTTCCTTTCTTCTTTATTTACTTCCTTCCTTCCTCCCTCCCTCCCTTTCATTTTCTTTCTTTCTTGTTTGTAGCTCTATCATGCAGCTCTTAAGCACAAACACAGATAACAGTGTCACTTCTCAGTGCCGAAGGTGGGGCCCATGCACAAGTCAAACCCACCTAGGACAAAGGAGTAGACTCCGTTTTTCCTTTACATTCCTCCAACACTGACATTAGATCAAGGTGCGAATAGGCACCCACCTACTTGATATCTACCTTACATTATGCAGCAGCCAACAGAGGAAGCAATGCAGCAGTAGTTTCGAGAACCATCCTCAAATTCTTTCTCCCCTGCCCTCATTACCAGTATATCTACCCTGGTTCACCCTCACTACCACTATAACTAATCTACCCTGGTTCACCCAGTGATGGTCATATTGATTAGATGGGACCAAGTGGGAGTGATGGTGTATAACTAATCTACCCTGGTTCACCCTCACTACCACTATAACTAATCTACCCTGGTTCACCCTCACTACCAGTATAACTAATCTACCCTGGTTCACCCTCACTACCAGTATAAGTAATCTACCCTGGTTCACCTTCACTACCAGTATAGCTAATCTACCCTGGTTCACCCTCATTACCACTATAAGTAATCTACCCTGGTTCACCCTCAGATTTTCCTCTCAAAATGGAACCGAATAGACATACAGGTCTGCCTGCAGTAACTTAACTCCTTTTCCTGTGGATTTTCTAATTTTAATGTAATTAACATTAAGAAGGAGATCCATTTTCAGATCAGCTAGGCTGGAGTATATGTACCTGAACTTTAGCTAACCTCCCATTTCATCAGGTCAGTCTCTAGGTGTCTTAAAGATTTTGAATGTCTAGTGTCATCTAAGATGGCATTGATCAATTTACTGCACCAAAGATAAAACCTGACATCACAGCTTATTCCTATTGGTTTTCCCTCCTTTGTATTCTGACTTTTGTGTAAGTCTGGGTCAGATGGCAAGAACACAAGGAAAACCTGGAGAAGCCCTCTCAGCTGTAGACAAAGACCAGGAAAAAAGGCTACTATGTCATACACAGGAAGAGTCTTGAAGGGCATTTCCTTCCCTTATGCTATCCTCCACCCCCACCCATCCTCCCTCCACCTCTGTTTCAGCAGCCCAGGCTGGGGAACTACTTTGCTACATTAGCAAATCTGATTTGTTAAAAACAAGAAAGAGTTGGGCTATGGTGGTGTATGTACACCTTTAATCCCATCACTTGGGAAGCAGAGTTTGAGGCCAGCCTGGTGTACAAAGTTTGTTCCAGGACAGTCAATGCTACAAAGAGAAATCCTGTCTCAAAAAACTAAACCAAACCAAAACAAAAACAACAACAAAAAGAAAGTAGCCAAAGTGGTTTCACCAATTTCAAATCCTAATATTTGTGAGGATGGCAATGAAGAAAGTGAGCTAGCCTGAGATACATAGTCAGCCTGATTCTCAAACAATTTAAAAACTAAAAAACTGGTGGAGAGTTTAGTTCTGAAGCCAGAAGAAGAATGGAAGGGGTGCTGGAGAGGCAGAAAATACAGGGAATGAGACAAGATCTATTCATTGTGCCAGCTAAGTACTGGATATGGTGCCAAGAGAAGTATATGCTAAACAAATATATGCTTCAAGAAGCTGGGTAGGTGCCTGACGATCTGAATTATGATATAAACCACCACTCCAACCCCAGGCTTACTTGAGTGCAGCATGCATCAGGCACACCCAAACACCAAATGAAGGTGAAACCTGTAGTGATATTAATATCTCCCCCAAATAGAAGGCCATTTACTGTCAGGAGCTATCTCAATAATGCCCACAAATAGATCAGCACAACTTACTGTCAAGATCAACAATATTATTATCTCGGGTGTTCACAATTGCTGCCTAGAAAGTCTGCTGGTCCTAGGTGATTTCTTCTGGCTAGACTGAGGTGGGGTAGATGGATTTTGAGATTTATAGAAGGAACTATTTTCAGGTTTCAAACATTAAAAATAATTATATAATTATAGTTTGTTCTGGTTAGTTTTGTCAACTTGGCACAAACCAGAGTCATCTGGAAAGAAGAATCCTCAATTAAAGAATTGCCTCCATCATATTGACATATGAGTACGTTCATCAGGAATTTTTTGATTAATTATTGATATGGGAGGACCCAACCTGAGTAGTAGCACCATGGACAGGCATCCTGAGTTTATTAAATAACAAAAAAAGAGCAACCCAATAAACAGTATCCTCTTTGGTTTCTGCCTCTGCTGCTACTGGAGTTCCTGTCCTGATCTACCTCAGGGATGAGCAGTGGTCTGGACATGTAAGCTGAGTAAACCCTCCCTTTTCCTAGTTGCTTTAGGTCAGCATTTACCACCACAGCAGAGAAGCAAGCTAGAGCATACTTGTGGGCACACTTACACTGTGACTTAGGGAACAGTATTATATAGGCTATTACAAGTCTCCTACAAGACAAAATGCTAGTTGTGGGTTTATAGGTAAGGAACTTGGCTGTTTTCTACTTCACAGAGTTAACCCTTAGTCCTGAAAATACACAGTTTTAAAAATAACCAATGCTGGCAGAGTCTGAGCTGTGTCAGTGCATGTCATAGCTAGATAAGCTTTTAGGAAGTAAGTGTCTTCTACTCTTTGACAGAGGATTGGTTGAAAGGAGTGCTGCCAAAACTGTAGCCAAAGGTGGCATGATGCTTCCAGAAAAGTCTCAAGGAAAAGCATTGCAAGCAAGCAACAGTAGTGATTGTGGGATCAGGGGCTAAAGGAAAGTGTGGAGAGATTCAGTCAGTGTGAAAGCTGGAGACGAAGTTTTTCTTCCAGATTACGAAGGCATCAAAGTGGTTCTAGATGACCATGGCTATTCCTTATATAGAGAAGGCGACTGTAGTGATTTGAAAGAAAAATGGTTCCCAAAGGGAGTGCCACTATTAGGAGGTGTGGCCTCATTGAAGGAAGTGTGTCACTGTGGGGGCAGGCTTTCAGCTCCTTTTTCTCAAGTTTCCCTCATTGTGAGAGTCAGTGGATTTCCTGTTGCCTGCAAGATGTAGGACTCTGAGCTACTCTAGCACCATGTCTGCCTGCACACCACCATTCTTCCCTTCGTGATCATAAAGGACTGAACCTCAGAAACTGCAAGCCAGCCACCCCAATTAAATGTTTTCTTATGTGTTGCCGTGGCCATGGTGTCTCTCCAGAGCAATAAAAACACCTAAGACAGTGGCATTCTTAGAAAGTCTGTGGACTGAAATCCCTGTTGAAATGGTGCCACATGAAGCTGCCCATTCAGCTGACATTCTGAACTATTTCATCATATAATTTCCATGCCTCCCTTTTATATTAAGTAGATGATGCAAAAAAAACCAATTACCACTGCTTTAATAAAAAACATGAAAGGATTTAGTCTCCAGGCAACTTAATTTGAACCCTATTTCCACCAAGAAATCTATTTCTACCATGGATCTTTAGAAGGGAAAAGATAACAAATTGTGTGAGAATCCACTTAACTAACAATAAACAACAACTATTAGATTTTTCTGACATGCTATTGAATTTGACAGATTAAGTACTCAAAGATAATTGTCATTTCATCCATTTTTGATTGCATATAAAATCTAACACAATGTTTAAGATGTATGTAATATTTATAGAGAATAAATAGATACATACTTGCTCATAGAGAATAATATTAATGAGACAATTAGATATTGTAAGAAAAGCTATTCAATAAGAATTGAAGAGGAAGTAAGAACGCATACATGGAGAGTAGCCTGGCCAATTACTTATGGAATGCTTTTATCTTCTGATCCAATGCATTTTATTTTTCTCAGATGCCTGCTCACTCTTACTAATGGGCCAGTGTCTTGGTATTAGGTAGCTGCTAGCACAAAATTGTTTAGAGAAAAAATGGACTGTGATGTCCTGGATCAAAGTGTTAAGTTTCATGAAATTGTTTTCAGAAATATTTAATATATGCATGATTTACATTTCAAGGAAATGATTTACAATAATACACATGGAAGAAATAATATGCCACTTCAGACAAACGCATTCTATCTTGATGTCAATATCTGTAAGGCATCCCTGTTGAGTGCCCAAACCTCCAGTGCAGAGAGTGGGCAGTTCAAATTCTAGTATAAACAGTAATGTTTGAAGGTCATGTTTCTTTATAACTCTTCTCTATACTTCACCCCACAGAAATGTGAGCAGCTTCTTTGCTATAGGTTTCTTAGTTCTCAAAACTTGGGGACCACCGATGGATGGAGGGAGTGGCTAGCAGGACTTATTCTGTGTGTCAGCCTCCCTCTCAAGACTGCCTGTGCTGCCCTTGTATAGCCTATGTCTTGGGTTTGGAAAAGCAGCTCCATGATAAAAAAAAAAAAAGACAACTCCTTAGGATACGAGTGCCTGTGTAAAAGAATCAGCTAGCCTTTGGGCACACTCTGGCCCCTTCTACAAGAGAACACAACACTGAATATTTATAGCATTGGTCTGGGGTTTTTCCTTACATTAATACAAAATAATGAAAGAAAGAATATCATTCCATTTTTGTTAGATTTTCTGTCTTTCCATCTCTCAACACTGGATTCTAGAATCCAGTTTCTTTTTTCTTTTTCAAGACAGGGTTTCTCTGTATAGCCTTGGCTATACTGGAACTTACTCTATAGACCAGGCTGGCTTTGAACTCACAGAGATTCACCTGCCTCTGCCTCCCAAGTGCTGGGAGTAAAGGTGTGTACCACCACTGTCTGACTAGAACCCAGTTCTTTAAGTTGTGTACCACAACTCCGTGTTGGGGTCACATAACTGAACGTGGGGATTGTGGAAATTATTGTGATAGTAAAACCTTTCTGAACAGTAATAAAATAAGAATGGCAGAATAATAGGGAATACATATAGCAAAATCATTTTATGATTTATTATGAGTAAATACTCAGTTTGTATGCCTAGTTTATATACATGAGATCCCATGAATATGTCTTTAAAAAGAAGGCATCCCAAATGGATTGAACTTAAGAAGCTTCCTCTAGTCTGACATGAGATGGCTACCTGTCATCAATCTGCCCTCATGTCTGCCCTTGACACTGTCACCTTCACGTTTGCCCTTGACACTGTCACCTTCACGTCTGCCCTTGACAATGTCACCTTCACGTTTGCCCTTGAATGTCGTCACCTTCACGTCTGCCCTTGACTGTCACCATCCCTGTTGTCAGTCCCCAGCCAAGAGCTGTTCCCTAATTAGGTTCTCCCATTTCCATCCTTGAATTGCCAACACCTGAGGGAGAGAAACATTTCTCCCCATAGTCAGGTGTATCCGCTGTCCTTCCTCATCTCACTGGCGCCATTTCTCATCAGCTACATGATTTTTCCATTTCCTTCCTTACACAGTTTCATTTGTCCAGAGGTGCCCTTCCTGCTCTCTGCATAATCTCTCACCACCCCCGTTTTCTTCCTTCCTCTTCCTCTTTCCTTCTTTCTGTGGAACAGCACTGCATTACCTGGTCCAATTGCCTTAGTATTAATTTATCTACTTAAAAATCCCCTTCTCTCTCTCTCTCTCTCTCTCTCTCTCTCTCTCTCTCTTTTTCCTGTGTCTCTGCTGACTGAAGAGTTTTAGTGTCAACTAAGAAATACTCTGAAATGGATAGGAGCTACAAAAATATTAAGGATATCTGTTTATGTTGGATGATTCTAAAATTACTTTTACTTCTGTCTTAGGGTTTCTATTGCTGTGAAGAGACATCAAGACCACAATAACCCTTATAAAGGAAAGCATTTCATTGGGATGGCTTACATTTTCAGAGGTTCAGTCCATTAACATCGTGGTGCAACATGGTGGTATGTAGACAGACATGGTGCTGAAGAAGCAGCTGAGTGTCCTAATCTTGGCTTACAAGTGGTCTGTCTCACTGGGCATGGTTTGAGTATATATGAGACCTCAAAGCCCACCTCCAACAAAAACACACCTACTACAACAAGGCCACATCTCCCATTACTAGCTCTCCATTTGGGGACCATTTTCTTTCAAACCACCAAAACAATCTTTCATGTATTTTTCTATTTTTATGCTTCTAACTTAATCTGATTTCCAAATTCAATGCACTGTTGCTCTCATCTTCCAAAACATTTAGTGAACAAAATTGTTCAGTGACTAAATGATTATCTATATTTAAAGGTTACCAATTTCAGTAAATCAAATAATGACAAATGGATATGGTAAGGATGTCTGATCAAGTATTTTCTTTCTGTCAACTGTATCTTAGAATGTTAATTTTTCAAGTGAATTTAGAAGATTCACTATCAGAATGTCAGACATTGTTAAAAATTTCCTTCTAAAATGAATAGTATCCTCATTAATTCCATAGCTACAACAATTTCTGGAATAGAATTTAATATTTTCACTTACAGAGATTCATTTAAACATGTAAGTTCCATGCAGAAACTAGAGAATGTTTGCTTTTCCATCATCTTCAAAATTAAACTAAGCAAACAGAATATAGAAAGCATATTCCCCAGAGAAACTTGGAAAATGTCAAAGCTAAAACATGCAGATATTTTGGTTTCTCCTGGAAAAGGTAAGTGATCCCAGTTAGAGCTATAAATTTGAGAGGGAAGAAAGCAGTCTTGCCCATTAGAAAACTTTTGATTACTATAGCAGATTCCTGAGGCAAATGAACTTTTACCAAGGAGAATTTATTTGGGGATATGATTTCAGAGATTTTAGTACCTGGTCAAGTCACCTCCTTTCTTACTATTGGGCCTGTGGTAATATAGAACATTGGGGGAGTGCGCAGGGGATTAAAGTCACTCACCCATGACAACTGAAGGAGAGTGAGAAAGAGGACCAAAGTAAGGTCCCAGCATTTCCATCAAAGGTGCTCCTCCATTGATCTAACTTCCTCCAGGGAGCCTCTACCCCCAGTAGTGCCACTGACTGGCTACCAGGCCTTTAACACACAAGACTCTAAAGAGGAAATTATTTAGATTCGAACTGTAGCATCTACGTGTGTCAGCAACAGAAGCCTAAGAACACCATGTGGTTTTCATCAGTGTAATGACATGGGTGCTTGCTGTATCTAATTCTCAGTGTTGTGACTTTAGAATCTTTTACTGCTGACACCAACACCTTTTAATTTATTTCCCTCCATGTCTGGTCTATGTACAGCAATCCAGTAATCTGCAACCAAATAGTTCCACCTTGGCTGTGTTCTCAACTGCCTTTGGTTTCATGGAATAATCTAGCATGAGGTGCCAGAGGACCTGGATTTAGATCTCCTAGCTCTGTAATAATCTGGATGATAAAATGATTCCCATGCAGCTGTTGGAAGAATTAAATATATGTGATGAGAGTTGCTCAACTGGTATTAATTAATAATTAGTACTTGCTTTTTTGAGAGTTTTGAGCTGTTCACATATCATTGTAGAGAAATTTAGACTTAGTGATAAGTGAATTCAAAAATTATTTGGAATATATACATATTTTCTGGCTTTCTATGTTTACCCATTAAAAAGCTACTGCTTCCCCATCACCCAGGTCCATAAGGAGACTTACTATGGTGGTTAGTTGATTGGCAAACTGGATGGGATTGAGAATTGCCATAGAAATAAGTCTCTGGGCATGTCTGTGAGGGATTTTCTAGTTTAGGCTAAACGAGGTGGGAAGACTCCCATGGAATGTGGGCCATGCCATTCCATGACTTGAGATCCTGAAGACCATGAGGAAGAAGTAAAGCTGAGCACTATATTCAGCTCTCTCTGCTTCCTGTCTGTGAATGCATTGTTAGCAGCCTCGAGCTCCTTACGCCATCTCTCATTCTGCCACGATGCACTATAATCTTTAGAACTGGAAGCCAAATAAGCTGTCTCTCCCTCCCTCAAACTGCTTTTGTCAAGTATTTTGTCGCACCATAGAGACAAATAACTAACACAGCAACTCTAAAGAATAAAAATAAGAAACATAGATGAGAGTGTGGAGAAACAGTAGTTCCTGTGTACTGCTTACAGGGGGTGTAAGCTGGCATACCCACTGCAGCCGACTGTGTGTTCATTTCTTCAGAACTTGAAAGCAGAACTGACATTTGGCCTAATAATCCTACCCCAGGTACATGTCCCATATAACTGAAAGAAGAATCTTGAAGAGGTATTGGTACATACAGGTTCACAGCAGATTTTCTGTAACATCCAATAGAGAAAACGACTCAAATGTCTGTGGATGGATTAATGTGTACACAAAATGTGAATCTTGATTTGCACTTAAATGCAAATTTACAATGGAATATTATTTAATCTTAAAGAAGAAGAGAATTATAATAGATGTCACAACAAGTATGAACCTTGAGGATGCTATGATAAATGAAATATGGCAGTTACAAAAGGATTTAGGATCCCACTTATATGATATGCCTAGAGTGATCAAATTCATAGGTCAGAGACTACAATGGTGGTAGGGAGTTGTTGTCTATTAGGTACAATTTTAACAGAGAGGATGAAGATGTTTGTGGATGATGGTGGGGGTGGTGGTGACAGAACAATATACGTGTGCATAGAAACACTAAATTTGAACTAAAGTTACTTAATATGGGATTGTGTGTATTTTACCACAATTCTTTGTAAAAGCAATTGATCTAGCATATTAATATCTTTCAAATATTATTAGAACAATGCTCTGCAAAATTGATGTTTTGTTTTATTCTAGTGATTTCGTGAAGCAAGTCTTCTGTGCATAATGCACTCTGTAAAGTACATTTTATATCAATTACACTCACTTCCTGGCTCCACAAGTTGTAGGTGGAACTATAAGCCTTGTTTTGCCAAGCTGTTAGACGGAAGTTTCTGTCTAACAAGGTCCCCATGATTATTAAATTAAATGATGCGTGCAAATAAACCAGGAGGCGTGTGGCACAGATCAGCGTCTGATGTGCTTTCTTCCTTCTGCTGATAGACTCATTGACATGATAATGAATTCCATTTTCAGCATACAATCAGCTACGATCAGGGGAGAGACACTGAAAGCTGAGTAAGGTGGCCCCTTTCCCCCGAGGATGTGGGGGCCTTGCAGCTTCACAGCACACAAGTTCACACTTTGATATCAACTATTTGGCACCACAGGGACCCATAGCTCTCAGTATTCACCTACCCACCCGTCCATCTAATCTGGACTCTTTCCAACCCAATGATGGGGGAGAGCCCCTTCGTCAGAAAGCTCCCATCTGCTCTGATGTGCTTAGCTTCAGAAGTGTTTCTGCACATTTCTAAGCCCCATACAACAAATTCTCAAGGAAACGTAAACACTGCATTCTTCATGGGTTCATGTGAATAAAAGAAAAAAGAAAGAAAGACAAGGCAATGGGTTCAGAAGAGACTTCATAACTTCTTTCCAAAGGTGACTTGTTCTTCACTTGTTACATTCGTCCAGCTAGTTTTGCTGCTTTTCCAAGCTATCTCATACAGAATCTTCTCTTTCCCATTACACTAATTGGCAATGTAAATATTTTAACAAACGCTGTGGGATTACTTTACCTCCGCTTTAGGTAAATGTGTAATTTAACACGATCACAACTAGCATCAGCCCATCATTTGATGCCACTCAGCCTCCAATGAATTAATTACATGGCAAAGAAGTTTGCAAGAACTTCAAATCAGAAATGAACTTGTTTGGGGATTATCAAGACATGTCTTCATGTCAGCCCATGACCTTCCCAAAAGAACATGCATTAAGAATTTTATTGGTATTTGTTTCAGTCAAAGAGAACAAACTTCTGTAGACAAACATGGAACTTTTGGTCTATTAATTATCTCTTGTAATTAGAGAGAAGGCTAATTATACTGCTAATTTGTAGAAGTTCACCCTGAACGGAGTTTGCCCTATAAGCTCTACTTCATATTCGTTAAATCACATTTGTACAATCTCTCCACACGGTTTTCATGGTGTGGAGAATGCTTGTTTTGGATCAGGATATAGGACATTTTTTTTCTTGATTTTCCCTCCTCTTCTTCATCCTATTAGTTCTGCCTCCAGAGTGCCAGAGTTAGAAAAATCTGTTTTAGCAGTCTTGACCTAACTAGTAAATAAGGACAAACATGACAAGAAGTTGATTCTCAAGAAAGGCTCTTTTCATGTTTTCTGCTGTCTACTTGTAATTGACCAGACAGCCAGGTCAGTTTTGGAATGAAAGGTTCCAACCTTCTTTTTTGGTTATAATGGAGTCAGTCCTATAAAACCTAATGCATCCACTCAGCTCATGTCCTCCCAGTGTTTGCACCATGGCTCGTTTTGGTAGCACTTGATTTTGAGATATTCTCCAGTGATAGCACTGGACCTCTTGGAGAGTTGGCATTGGAGAAGAGCAAGGGAGTTGTTACGCATGTCTTTCATTCTGCTACCTCTAGTTACCCACTTTAGAAGGATACCCAATACCTCATGTGCTAACTTAGAATCTTAATTTTTCTTTTATTAAAAGAATGTGTTTTTTCCTTTAAAATATATTCTAATTATATTTTCATTTCCCCCACTCCTCCCATTTCCTCCATACTTCCTCCCCCGTCTGAATCCATGCCCTCCCTGTCTCATTAGAAAACAAACAGGCATCTAAGGGTTGCAATAAAATAAAACAAAATACACAAAGATAAATAAAAAAGAAACAAATCAGAATTGTAGAAAAACAACAAAACAAGAAAAAGAGCCAAAGAAAAGTCATGAGAAATACACATAGATGCAGAGACACGTATGTACACACACAGGAATCCCATAAAAACAGATACTAGAAGCCATAGTATATACACAGAAGACCTTCAATGTTAAAAAAAATGCCCTAACTTAACATTATGAGAAAGAGAACACACAGACCCAAAGATACTGCTGAATTCATTTTGTATTGGTCATCTACAGGGCATGGGGCCTATTCTCAAAAGGGATTTTTTTTTCTCCAGTAAGACTCCCATGGAGAAAGCTAATTTTTCTCCTAAGTGACTATCAATTGAAGATAGCTTCTGGATTAAGGATGGGGGTATGTGTTCCCTTCAAACCATTGCTGCTTGGGTGGCCACAAACCTGAGAGCAGATAGATCAGTGATATAGAGGAAAACCGAATACTGTTGTTCTGAAAGGAGCATAGCGTTAAAATGACTCTATCTGACACTCTGCAATACTCATAGATCACTACCTTGCTCAGCCATCATCAGAGAAGCTTCCTCCTGCAGCAGAGGGAAAAAGTTCAGAAACTACAGACAGACAATATGTAGAAAATGAGAGATCTTGAAACATTCAACTATAAATGGGATGTCTCCACCAAATCCTTCCCCTAGTGCTAGAGAAACCTGCAGAAGAGGAGATAGAAAGAGTCTAAGAACCAGAGGGAATGGAGGACACCCAGAAAGCAGGCCTTACAAACACAGCAGGATAGATGAGCATGCAAACTCATAGAGACTGTGGCAGCATGCACAGCGGCTGCATGATCTGTACCAGATGCCTTCCTAGAGCTTAAAGACTCACAATTTTAAAATAAAAATAAATAAAATATAGTTTAAGGCATAAAACATTGTGAACATGGTATTTTTAAAATGTCAGTAAAAAAAAAACCATGGAGATAAACAAGACAGTGGGTTCTCAGAAACCACAGGGCTGTCTTTAACTTTCTACAGAGTACTTAATACACAATGTATTCTATCTTTTGTTATATGTAATGGAAAAAGTCGATCATCAAGAAATTTTAGAAGTATGTTTCTAAAGACTATTTTAAAGATGTGATGTTTTTTAAGATGCCAAAAATGGTAATTCATGCCAGGCAGTGGTGGCACACACTTTTAATCCCAGCACTTGAGAGGCAGAGGCAGGTGACTCTCCTGAGTTAGATCTAGGCCAGACAGGTCTACATAGAAAGTTCCAGGACAACCAGGGCTATGCAGAGAAACCCTGTGTATCAAAAAACCAAAGGGGGAAAAAAGATAATGCATTTAAACAAACAAAGGTAATACAATAGTAAATGTTATGTAAACTAAAAGAGCATAATTCAAATTGCAAATTATACTCTTTGCCTCTTTGTAGAAGCAGTTGAACTTCTTGGTGAAATTCTCCCACTTTCCTGTGAAGACTGCAAACAGAGCCTCACCCCAGTCAGTTATATTCAAAGTGGGAGATGCTGAGAGTTTTTGTATTTCTGATGTTTGCTTTTAACTTCAGCATTCTCTATCATTGAAGATAACAGAAATCTTATTTACAGGAATATTTAGTTTTCTTAAAGTGTTTCCTAAGCATCTTTTAACATTTGAGTCACAAAAATTGCATATCCTCAAAGAAAAAGGCTTCACAATGAAGTGTGAGATGCTTTTCAATACTGCCTATAACTGTATAACTAACTAAAGGAACCCAGTAGGGAAGGCATGAAGTCCTGAATAAATACTTATTATTGGCATGGATACCACAATGCCAAGGATCCCAATGCTTCAGACCATGGGAAGGGCACCGCTTTCTCTAGTCAGGCTCAGAGGAATGGGTACAACCCAGGACTGCTCCCCAGCAGAGACATGCTACCAAGATCAGCTAACCTGTTGCCTGCCACCTCAAAGACAGGGCGTTTTCAAGGTTATTGGTGGTGCCTCTCCATCAGAGCACACAGCCCAGCTTTCATGTACATATGTCTTTTGTTTCTTGTTTGTGGTAGTCATGCAGGCTACCACAAACCCCTCAACATTTCTCTGCTAACTCTAGTTTATTGTAGTGACCTCATTCTTAAGAGCTATTTTCTAGTTCTGCATAAGGTCCATTACTTCAACTATAGGACATCTGTGTGTGTGTGTGTGTGTGTGTGTGTGTGTGTGT